>JAKSZP010007942.1:0-245848 GCA_022478985.1 Massospora cicadina
GATCCTGTACATCATCTACAAACAGATCGCTGATATCAATTTCCTCAGTCATAATGTCAGGAGATACAGGCTTCTCTGAAGCTCTAGACTGTTCCCCATATAGGCCGTGGGACCTTTTCCCAATTCCTTGGTGGCAGCTGACTCTTTAACCTGGACCACGTTAATCTGATCCTTCAGCTTCTTACAGTGCACGGCAAAATGTCCTTTATCACCACATTGGTAGCAGACCTTTTCCTTCTTATTCAATTGTTTGAATTCTTTGGGCTTATTTCCTGGCACAGTACAGTTGGTCATCTCTTTAGCTCCTTCATTTCCCTTTGTGGGATTTGGATTGCATACCAGATTGGATTCGAAGCTTCTATTTGGGGCATTAAATGTCGCTCCCAAAATCTTCTAATTATCTACCATTTGCAAGGTAATTATTTCCGTCACAAACACAGAAGACATCATGTGATGCAAATCATGATAGGGCTGAAGGGCCGCTTTCAAGGCGAAAATGGCAACAAAGTTGTCCAGCACTTTTGCTCTGACCAGGATTTATGACTCCTGGTAAAACCAATCCACAAAGCTTTCTAGAGACTTGTATTTATGGAATTGGATTCCCATAAATTCCTGTTTGCACTTTGACATGCGTGTCAGACTCCTGAACTCTTTCATGATGGCTGCCTTTGCCTCAGCATATGACTAGATGTCTCCCTCCAGATTAGGTAACACTGAGTTCTGACAGTCAGCGTCTAGGCAAGTCATGACCTTCAACGCCTTTTTGACAATCCCCATAGCCATACATGGTCATGTTGAACAGTCAGAAAAAGCTAGGGTGTTATCCCAATGGAACGTTGGCAGTTTCAGCATTGCCTTAAATTCCTCCGAGTTATCTCTGACTGATTCTCTCTGTTCAGACATTTTCTAACTTGAGGAGTGACTTTGGGCGTCATCTATAGAAAATGGCAGCAAAAGTGGGCGGCATGTTCCTTGGGGTATTTGACTTCCCAAGTATCATGTAAGGACTTCTTTCTTTGGCATCACTTGCCATATATGGCTCACAACCGCATTTGTGAGTTTTAAGTTCCTCAACCTGTTTGATCAGTAGCTTTATATCTGCGCTAAATTTCTCAAACAAGCGCGATCTGCTTTCCACTCCGTTTTCAGACATAAGACCTCTCAAATAAGGTTCCCTTCTTTCTTCTTCAACGAAGTTACTTCCCCAAGTAACTCATTCCTGAAGCTTGCAACAATATCTATCCCTTCCTCCATCTCAGCGACTTGTTCTTCCAAGGCTGTGAATTTCTGATGATCTGCTGAGTTTAATCCCTATGATTCGCAGTGGCTAACTCAGTCCACAGTTTTCATAACTCATCTTTGTACGACAATCCTATAAATTATTCAACTCTACTACCCCTGTAGTGAGCACCAACTTGTAAATTTACTTGTTGGGTTATTGGCAAACAACCCTAGTAATCTTTCTACTGCACAGGTTTAGTTTTCTTGTGCACTTCGTCCATGTTGTATAGTATCTTAATTATTGGTTGATAATGGAATGATGACTATTATCCGTAGTTGAGTATTAATTGTTATATCTCAGCCCAACTCTCAGCCAGTATTCCTGATTAAATACTTGATATGTCATGATCTAGGGATTTGTTCCCTCATTTTATCCAACCTGATCTTCGTTGAGATTCCCTGGTGACAAGTACTTTGGTCCAACGTACACTCAGCAGCAATCCTTGATTGTGTCTCCTTCTTCTTTAGATCCCCACTCAGATATTTACTCTTTTCACTAAGAGTCTCCCAATTATTGCACACAGCGATAATATCCTTGAGAAGAATAGCGCAATTGAAAGCTGATAATAGTTTACTACTTAAACCATATACTGGATAAAAAAATATAGAACTTCTTTACTAAATGCTGTTCTAATAAATACTGTTTTTATTATAATAAATCCCAAAGAATTATATAGTAGGGGATTCGGCCATCTAGCCCTCAGTTGACACCTCTTCAATGAAATGACAGCCATTGCCATTGAATCACCCATCTTCATCTCAGAAGCGATGGTCTTCCCCATCCTGGCTAGGATTCTGTCATTGGACACCTTGAGACCTAAATGGAAAGAGTCAGAAAACGTGTCCCTAACGTTTTCCTCTCAATTCAAGCAAACCAACCATAATTGGCTAGCGACTGGCTTAGTTAATGAGACTTATTACCCATTAAAGCAGGTCATGCACCAACTGATTGATTTGCTGGTTGCAGGCGGCATCACTCGCCTGCAACTTGCTATTCATTCCTAATCAGTTGGTGATGAAACCTGACCAATCACAATTGATACACCTGATAATTATACACTATCAGATACCCTATTTCGCTGGCACTTCCTCCTGATGAGATCTTAAGTATTCATCCATATTGATCCCTGATGGATAAACCTGGAGAATATCCCAAAATCACCTGAATGTAGTTACTCCAAAACTCAGGCCAACCTATTACCAATTCACTTCACCTTTGGGAATTATCCCCTAGCGATTCCTGGTAATCTAACAGGCTGGGAATATGAGAAAAAATGCAACAATCGGCAATTTACATGTGTCATCCATACTTAATTCTGGAGGAGAGCGTCATAACGCAAATTTCTTTGACCTTTAAAAAACTTAGTATATACACCATCAAAAATTTAATAATAGTACTAATGAGCCTTTCTAAAAGAGCTAAAATTTAAACAACAATCCGTTAATGTTATCATATATATTCATAAAAGTCAGAAGTTGGGATTCCAGTAGGGGTTGAATGCTCAAGGTAATCCAGGATTTAACTATAAAGGGCCAAGTCAGGGACATTTAATATCTTATGATAGCTTACCAGGTAATCTATCAAGGCCCAAGGAGGTAATCATTCCACCTGGAAGGAAAAATATGGGATATCTCAAGTATTATGAAAATAAGTGTACCATTTTTTTACTCTACTGTCTTATTGGTAGCAGGATAATAAGAAGCTGCGACTGTTTGATAGGTTAACATCAGAGAGTTAAGCTCATTATCCAATTGAGACAAAAATTTGTTACATTATCAGACAGAAGGACTTTCAGGCTTCCAATTCAGTTAAAGTCTTCTCTAAACGTCAAAGATTCAAAACTTTAACATTTTACAGAAACTACAGAAGTGAATTCTATCAAAATAACAAGTAATTTTTAGCGAGAATGAAAAACATTGGCATATTTTAATCTGGTAATGGTTCAATAATATCATTAATATCTTTGTGAAATCTTGAATTTGGACCTACTACTTATGTTGATATTTCAGATTGGAATGACCATCCATGACACACATGAGAAAGAAGTCACCAACACTTTATATGTAAATAGTCATACCTTCACAGCAACATTGATCTTTAAACCACTGGTAGGTCTTCTAAAAGCACTATGTACACCAGTGAAAAACACTTTCATTGTAGTAGAAGTCTAAGCCAAGAGGAAACATACAGTAGCCAGGTCCTTTCAACTTATTTATATACATTCCCTTTCCAAAAAGGATAAGGTTGGACAATTGGTTCACTTTTTCTAAATGTCATGGGTGTCTTGTTCTCAAAACTTGGGTAAACCAACTAATCTGTAAACCCGATCCATTTCAAGAACTTATAAGGTTAGTATGAGTAATTAAAACAGCTATTGACATTCTAATGTATATCCCCACTCAATTGACATCATATAAATCATATTTTTGCAAACTTAATCTCATTGGCAAGTCTTCATAGGGACATTTCATTTGGTGCAATAATTAAATAAGGCATAATTCATTACAATAGTGAAGTGATCCCCATTTAGGAAAGGACGGAAATGCTTGATGGCTATAAATACAACTAAATTTCTATCTAATAGTGCTATAATTCCTTTTTTCCTTAGTTTCAGTCTTGCTAAATTATGCGATGGGGTGATTGATTTGGAGCAAGTTAAGATGCGCAAAAGATACACCACAATGTATTGTTTCTTACATCTATAACTAGTCTGAAAGTTTTGTCAAAACTGATGTATTAGAGTGTGGTGTTGGGATTTTTGCTCATATTCCCAGCCTGCTAGATTACCTGGTGTCGCTAGGGGAAAATTCCCTAATGCGAAGTGAATCAGAAATTGGTTGGCTTGAGTTTTGGAGGAACTACATTAGGGGGATTTTGAGATATTCACCTGGTCATATCCGTTGGGGATCAATCTGGATGAATACCTAAGATCTCATTGGGCGAAGTGGCCAACGAAATAGGGGCATCTAATAGTGATTAACTATCAGGTGTACCAATTGAGATTGGTCAGGTTTCATCACTGGCTGATTGGGAATGAATAGTGAGTTGCGAGGCGAGTGGTTCCACCTGCAACTAGTTTAATCAGTTGGTGAAGTAACCTACCATAATGGGTAATAAGTCTCATTACCTAAGCAGGTCGCTAGCCAATTATGGTTGGTTTTTTGGATCAAGAGGAAAACGTTAGGGACACGTTTTCTGACTCTTTCTGTTTGAGGTCTCAAGGATTTCCAATGACGGAATTCTAGCCAGGATGGGGAAGACCATCACTGCTGAGATGAGGAAGGGTGATTCAATGGCAACGGCTGCCATTTCATTGAAGAGGTGTCAACTGAGGGCTAGATGGCCGAATCCCCTACTATATAATTCTTTGGGATTTATTATAATAAAACAGCATTTAGTAAAGCAGTATTATTAGTAATATTAGTATTATTAGTAATATTATCAAAACAGTTTATAGTTAGACTATCAGCATCCATTGTGACGTTTCATCTCAAGGATATTATTGCAGAAGGCAATATTTGGAAGACTCTCAGAGAGAAGAGTAGAGATCCTAGCGGGGATCTAGAGATGAAGGGAACCAAAATCAGGGATAGCTGCTGACTGTGTGTTGGGCTGAAAGAGACTGTCACTAGGGTATTTAGACAAAGATTGGGTGGACAGGAATATAGGGAATGAATCCCTATGAGTATGACTTATAGAGTATTTAATCAGAAGTACTGGCAAAAGCGTTGGGCCTAATAATAGTTCAAACTCAAGTATGGATAATAGTCTCCATACTATTATCAGATAATACAGTCTATACAATGTGAAGTGCACGAGGAAATTGAACCTGTGCAGTAAGAAGGTTACTGGGTTGACAACTGATAATCAATTTTTAAGTAAATTTTTACATATGGGTTTTCATAAGAGTATTCTTTGTTGAATAAAATTTTGTTGGGATTCTTACCAAATTAAAGGGGTTTATTTAAATAGTAGATATACCAATGATTTAGCCATTTCATAAAGTGTGGAATTAATTTCCTGTTAATAATTGACTATCCTAAGGAGTACTTGTATAATGCTCAATCTGTTTTCCAGGACATCTTCTGTATTGCCTCAATATTATCAGTTAAAATAATATGGTCTCTATAGTACCTTAATGACAAAAGAACTCCGTTTCTTTCAATAAGCATTTTCATTTAAAGGGCTTAAGCTTCATGGAAGTAACATAAACTTGTTTGAAAACTTCCTAAGATGCCAAGTTAATCATTGAAGTCTAATAAAACTCTATATTGTCAATAAGTAAACTTGTACGCAGGACATCTTTTGGTCCCTTAAGATTCCATCCATAGCTCAAGAAAAAGTTGTGGGAAATTGAATAACCCTAAGGCATGCTAGTCTTATCAAGTATTCTTGATTTAATATTGATTCACTTTTCCTATCCTCATAAGCAAGTAATGTTTTCCAGTAACTGCTAGTGATGTCTCTAGTTGAGAAAATTGGGTTTCTGCCAAAAGCCAACGGGAGTTTTTTATCTAAGGATGTAGGTATTTGTCCTTCTGATGTATTGAATTCAACCATCAGTAATCTATAACATCCTAATAGCTTCTATCCTATTTTCATTTTAAGATTTGCGGCGAGGCCCAAAGACTCTGAGAGGTCTCTAACATCCATATTTTAATAGCTGCTTCAATTTTACAGTCATTTGAGCCTCTTTGACATTTAATTTACAGTAAGGCCTAGCTTGAATAGGTGGGGCATCACCAGTTTGAGCCTTGTTCTGGACTTGCTAAATCATCCCAAAATCTTGGGACCTTTCAGACAAAACATCAGCGTACTCTTCTGTTAATTAATTTATAATCAATTATGTTTAAAATCAAGTCTATCATTGCACTACACTACTATCTGAGCAGTTATGCATTATTCTTCTAGACCCAGGTAAGATAAGGTTTTACGTCCAGTGTTGGATACAACATGGTTAATTGGCAAGGTCTAACATAATTTATTGGCTTTTATATTTACTTTCTTATAATTAATTGGTGAACTTAGCTAGAAACAGTAATAGGTTCTTAATAAGCTAAATTTAGTATACCAGGACAAGTTTTTCTCATAAATTGATAAATTAAATTTCTCCCAGTAATTTTAAAATATGGTTTGAGGGTATAGAAACTTGAATCTCAATCTCCACTAATATTTGGGATTTTAGATAAATGACGACCTTATTGTGAGGATAAAGCGGTAGTCCTTAAATAGCATAAACTGAAGGCGGAGGTAGTACAGTCTTAGGTTCCATAACCCAGTATTCAAGTCATTCAATATATTTGGGATATTCCCGCATGCACTTGGGGCTTCTTTCTTACATTCCCCTTTAGTAAGTTCTGGTCTACAAATGAGATTCAAATTCCATTATGGAGCACAGATTGTCTATATAGCTAATAATGGTTTTAAACTCAACAATAAATTGCTTGTCTATAAGAAGGTCATCTCTATAATTATCTAATACGATATCTGGATAAAAAATACTAGCTTCTAAACATGTAATGAAGAATGCTTCATGGACCCTATGTAGGAGAGCCCAGACGTACCATACTCCATGACATAATTAATGTCCAGAACAATCTTACTTCACTTCATAAGGTGAGAGGAGATTATATTAGTTGGTGAATCAGGATCCAGTATAGATAAAAATTTCATCTTATTTACCGTTATTTATACCTAGGTGTTGGAAGAGCTGAATTGTGATAATTTAAGATGATATTATGTATATCAGAATCAATTGGAGTAAAGGAAATATTTTCTAAAAGATCATAGTAAGATAAACATATGACTCCATTTTTACTAATGGATCAGGGATATCAGCTTCATCAGGGGCAGATAATACATAGCAATAAAACGTTTCAAGGTTTTTAGTTTGATGTTGAGGATTAAGAAAAAAAGTCAGCTTAAGAAGCC
This sequence comes from Massospora cicadina, assembly GCA_022478985.1. Lineage (NCBI taxonomy): Eukaryota > Fungi > Entomophthoromycota > Entomophthoromycetes > Entomophthorales > Entomophthoraceae > Massospora > Massospora cicadina. The sequence goes on from JAKSZP010007942.1 coordinate 7,214, forward strand.
TCATGTTCTAGACTAACGCCTCTTTTCCCTCTACATGTTTCTTTTCAATATATTCTCTTGATGATTATAGAACCCAGAGTATTGTAAAAACCACTCTGATTTTAGGTTATGTGCTTTAACTGACAGCCTGAATACGTGGTCTGGAACTTTTTGTTGAGGAGGAACAAGGCAGCTATTTATTAAAAAGGTTTCAGGATAGCCTCTTTATTATTCTAAATTAATCAAAATTCTTAATTTACAAATCAAAAATGTAATATGAGCTGGAAGTCAAAAGATAAAGCAGATGTGATGGGCGGCGATTACATCAACCAATGTAACACAATCACAAGAAGCTAGAGCTTTATATATAAACGGTTAGCAAAGTCTATATGATTCTCCAAACAAAGATTTAACTTGCATCATGTCCTGTTTACAGTTAAAATTAGGCATAATAATCACGAATTTCTTTATGGAAGCTGCATTCACTTGAATTCAGGTATAAACTCTTTAATATGAGTCATGTTTTTTTTGGTAACACTGTCAAGGCACGCTCATGTTATGTTGTACAATTGACTGCCATTGGACTGATATAGTCTCATAGCCATTTTACACGCATAAGAATTTGGATATTCTCTTTATCCAGGACATGCTTCACCTTCAATAGGCTTAAGGGGTACCAAGGTTTCAGAAAGGAAGTAACAGCCATAGATTATGGCCATTTGGCCGTAGAGGATTCAGCTTCAAGTAAATCATTATATATACAAGTATGATCAAGTTGTTGACATAGAAGATTTAAATACACTTGAATACTTTCTCCTCATTGGTTAACATGGCTAGTGACATCCCTGGTAGTACTACACCTTTAATCTTGCTTTTTTTCCTCAACTTTTCTACCAGTATTATCTTTTATCTATTTTTCTTGATCCTCTTTGTCAAAGTTGTAAGGTGAGCTATTAATTCTGGCATTAATATATATTATTGAATTCTCTGCTATTACAAATGTCAGTGCAAAATATTCTGGATACTAGTATGCCCATCACAGAGTGTTTTCAGAGTCAAGGTGGCATCTAATTGGTTTCCATTAATTTATACAAATTCTCAAGCCAAAATCCTCAATTGGTGCTCATGAATTTTGATATGTTAACCAACCAGAAATTGATATCCCCTCTTGTGGATGGCTCTGCATGATAATGGATGCTAGGAAGACCAGGAGACCAAAAGATCCAGGTGGAATGGTGGACTTAAGAGTCCCAACTGGGCTTGTAGTTTCAAGGGTCCAGGAAATCCTCTAGACCCTTGGGGTCCCCTAGGACCTTTAGACAGGTGGTCCGTCTTAGAATGTATTTACTAAACCAGTTATGATAAAAAAGTTTACGAGATTTATCCATTCTATTTATTTCAAAACATGGGAAACATAAGTTATATATTGCTTATAATTAAAGATAATATAATATATTCTTGTTCCATATTTTTGTTGGATCAAGATGGAGACATTTGAGATTTATTGAGATACCTTAATTATGGATATCCACCAACATCAATATTAGTACTCATATAACTGGCCTTATTTTTTTAATAAAGTACTCACTGATTATTTAGTTTGCTTATTAAGTATCTCGTACTGAATAGAGTATTCTCTTACAACTCAAAAAGGTGATAATGAAGTTTCTTGGTAAGACAAAACTGTTCTTAAATCTCCACATGATGCAACTTAAAAGCTACATCTGATGGTATAGCAGGGTGTACAAACAGGCGGATATAGAATTCTATGTAAAGAACCCTACTTATAGGTTTGAGTGATTTTCTGATTAATATAGATGCATAAGGGTCTGGGTGACCCTGGAAGAGAAGGATCTACTTGTTTATCCTTCCAATAAAAATTTCATTAAAATATAGATTTTACATTCTTGGTCACTTTAACTGTTATATAAATTTTTTTATTGTTGTGGAGCCATTAGTTAAAAGTAAATGATACTCTGAACTGTAAATGTGATCCTGGTGCTGTCTGAGAAGGACCTATAGGACGGCGGACCGCTCCAACTCCCTCCACAAAATATGTGCAGTATGTGAAGGGGAGGGATCCCTACATCACCGCCTAGAAACATGCCCCCCAACCAAAGCTATATGGCAGGAAGTCGCACGCCTGCTCAAGATTCAAAACAAACAGCAATTCTTGATATCAAAGAGCATCTTTGCGCTCCAGATTGAGTCACCAATCCCATCTACCCTCCGCTCCCTAATATTACCCATTGCAATGTGGACTATACACACAATTGCATTTGATGCGTTCAAGGGCACAGTCCCAACCATTCATGGGATTATCAACAGATTCCATGTCCACTTACTAGAGCACTTCCAAGCCAGGCTCTATGGATATATGAGACCAAGACAAAAAGCGCTCATAGAATCATGGTTCCCACTCTGGTTCCTCCACACAGATACTTTCCTTCACACCTGCTCCATATTAGGGTAAACCCCCTTGGAGTAGCGCACCAACCCCCCATACCTAGCAGTCCCGATGGCAACAGGGGTAACTTGAGTACCCTGGGGTGCCCAATTTTTTATATTTGTTAGTTATTCTCTTAGTTTCACATATATTCAGTAATGTCCGTCCCCTGGTCAGCTTACCTCAGTTAAATAAAACTGTAAATGTGATCATTCTAAGGATAGAAATTACATGTTTATACTGGACACATTTGGTTACACTCATGCTCACATATAAAAAAGAGAGTCTTAGCTGTACCTGTTCATCATTTTGGAAACATGTCTTCACCTGATAGCCTTGGAAGCACCTGGAAGAAAGCATCAATGTCAGAAATTCTTATTATTACCATCTTTTTTATCTATGTGTTATCAGTCTTCAAAGTGCAGCAATCATCTTAGCCAATTTCTTGTGGTAAGGAAAAAAGGCACTTTAGCGTTGGTACTTGATGTGTTATAGGTAATAATTTATATATCCAAACAAAATTTCCAACATCTACGTTGATGACATCTTGAATCTTATTCTAGATGTCATGTCCCTTAAGACAGAAGAAATTTCTTGATCCACAAGGAAATTTGTATTTATTTCGGGATGTTTCAAATCTTTTGATCTAAATGGGATATTTTCCTAAAATTAATGACCTTTGCACCGGCAATAAATGGATTTAATCATTAATTCATCTATTTTTTTAACCTTATGATTAAACCTTATTTCACTTAGTGATTGACTCAAATAAAGATAAACAAATCATCATCTCTCCAAAAACTCTTCCTTATAATCTTAAATCTCACCCCAGTACTGATTTTGTTTTGCAACTGATGTCTTGTAGCTAAGTTTTTCTTTATGGGCTTAAATCTCAAAGTAATGCTCTTAGGCTGAAATTTTCATTTTCCAATTTGAGGTTTGAGATAATAACCCAACTAGCTTATATAAGTGAAAAGGGATTCTTTACTTTAATGAATGCACTAAAGCTCTTTAAATATTCAGCCAGTATTCCTGATAAGACTTGGTCAACAGGACTTCTTCAAGGTATACACCACTAACCCAAACTTTGCTTTCCACTTGACCATACAGTTCTAGAATCATGGTCAATAATTCCTTCTGATAGAGGTCAGTGATCTCTCTGGATGCTGGAGGCAATGAACCAGGGTCCTAGGAGGTCCACATGGACCCCCAGTTCCACGTGGTCTTTTAGAACCTAGGTTACACTTATCAAAAGATTTTCTGACACCGGTGTTGCAATAAAAGAAGAAGATTTTAATACTTGATAGTCTCTACATTAAAGTGTTAAGGGAGCTAAAGCCAGTTTATCAATCCAAAGAGACTTGATTTTAAATATGCACAATGGCCATAGCACCCTTCAAGAATTGGCTCAACTGATCCTCCAAGTATCCAGAGATTCTGTAATCAAGTAGGGAGATTGCTCCAGGCTTTTTATATCATGAGTCATTTGTCTAAAAAAACCTCTTATTTCATAAAATAAGGCGGTGGTCGAGTCATATTAATTAATGATGTTAAATTAGTAATTTGGCACTACCCAAGTTTTTAAATCGCCTTTTACCAATGCTTCATCATGCTAATGAATAAGGTGCTGAATAGATTGGTGAACAGAAATAGTAAATTATATCTTTCTAAGTAACTAGCTCACTAGAATGTAGTTGGTAGGAACTATATAAATCCCTCATAGTGGTGAGTATAGATGTAGCATATTACTAGCTTCATTGACTTCTGGTAAATTAAATTTCATCTAAAGAAGTAGCTAAATAATTATTAATATATTACAATGAACAAAATGACACTGATCAAAGATGGTTAAAATGAACTTAAAGGTTCCTAGAACTCCAGTCTCTAGGATGCAGTGTAAGAACCATAGTTAAAAAGTATTGATTAATTAGTTTTACTTTTCTTCACATTGGAGAGAAAGTCTCTGTGTTTAGAACCTTTCTGAATTATGATTTACAGTATCACCTAACAACTCTGAGCCCCATAATGAGCGCAAGTTTTTAGACTTAAGCATACATTGAAAAAAGAGAATTTTTCCAGTTTAAACTGTTAAAATAGACGTTTCTATCTTTTCTAAGGATGGATTGTGACTAAACTGGCTTCATTAATTACAAGTAGTAGGCCCTCTTGTATTTGAGAAGTATTCAGGTTTTCACTTTCCAGATTATGCTGACTTTGTGCTTTGATGTCCTAAAATTAGCAAGAGAACATAATTATATATGCAATAAAACAAATAAATAAAGTATGAAATTCTTTGATTGGGTAAGTTTTATCTCTAAATATGATGATAGATAAACTAAATCAAAAGGAATGTTTAGGTCCTAAAAATTAAGAACCTCTTTACTTTCTTTGATTGAGGGTCAAAAATGACCTTTGTCATCTTCACCAATCTGTAATTGTGGCTCATTGTCTTGGAGCTTCCTATCAAAGTGGCTGGAAAATGTTAAACTGTCTCAGTTAGCTACTAAATTTAATTTTTATGAGCAAAAAACACCGCGTGAAATAAGTTAATAAAATCTCTATCTTTTCTACTTAGGGTTTTATTAGTTGAATTATGCCAATCAATAGCCAACTTTGGAAAATTAGGGAGCTGGGAGTTTGATTCATTTCCTATCTCAAGCTCTGATATAGGATTTGGAAAGATACGTCAAGACTATTTTAAAAAGTATTATTATTGTCACAGCAAGCCTTGGGGGAGCAACCATTGCAGCTTAATTAGTAATAATACCCATTTCAAACTAAGAGGGGATTAAGCTGGTGTCTGTCCCTCTCACCACCCTGGGCGATTTGGCTCATGTGGTATATGAGAGATAGGTGATGGTGTTTTCCTAGAGGTCGTGCTTCTTTCTCCTCTGCTCACCACCCAGGAGTTGGTGCAGAAAATTCTGGAGGTGGTGGTCAGAAGCTATTGCCAGTAAATTTTTGGAGCAACTTTTCCAGCAATAGATTAACTCTGCTGGTTTGAGTTCCACTAGCTAAAAAACTGATAACCAGAAAAAAATAATCAAGTAACTTTTGTACTCGGAAATCCACATCTGCTGTTCATCTTCATTGCTGGCAAAGGCAAGCTCATCCCCAACAGGCATGGATGAGAAAAAACCCTTTTGGTATACAATGTGATCGCTCATCTTTGTTGTACATTTACATGTTCAAGATGGTGTAAAGATTATTTTGGGGAAATACCTCTATTGCTGAACAAAAAATCCTGATTGACTCTCAGAGGAACCCTCAAATGGGGTAATACTTCTACCCCAACTTCTTGGCCAAATAGCCCTCTTGTAAATAGTAGGGTTACTCCAAACCTATGGCAGAATCAGTGGAGGTATTCTGAGGTTCCTCCTCATCCACTCTGCAAATCAGCTCAAACTCCTAAGCGGAGACAATCCCTTTTTCAGAACTGAAATGGGTTCAGGGGGATGAAAATATTTTACCACCATTCACCAACTAGGATCTGTGATAATCACCCAAAATACCACCATTTCCAGATGGCTGATTAATGAGATTATATTAAAATGCTCCCCCATGATTATGTCTTTCCAGGTGTTGATCTCACACCTAAAATCTAAGCTTTATCAAAGTGATACGGCTCTCCAGAGAAGTGATAGGCTAAAATAATCATTTAGCCAAATTAGGATGGCCCCTCGCCTATTCTGAAATCCTCCGCCCTTCTCATTTTTAGCTTCAACTTACCTTAAATACAAAGAGTTAACTTTAAATTAGGGGACCGCTTTTACTCCCTTAGTTTTACTTAATAAAATACTTATAATCTAAAAAACTTTGTATCATTTACACTAGTATATTTATTTAAATTTGTGGTTAACTTAACCTCCCAATCCTTAATAGCATATGTGAGTTTCCACACTCCCACAACTTCTAGCATTGTTGAAATCTTGTGTAACAGCACCAGCGAGCATAAACCTTTCCAGGATTCTGACACTTGTCCTCACATTGGCGCAACCTTTCATCTATTGGATGAGCTTTTGTCATCATGCCAATTGCAATTACGGCGGAATAAGTATCCTCAAAAGAATTTGTACCAATCCAGACAGGCAGATCAGATCTGAATTTGTATTGGTAATAATTTAGGGTGTAAACCACCATGAGCAAATTGCAAAGATATTTCTAACATTAGTGCACATGGTCCCAGTTCCATATTTAATGAGCTTTTAAGGCTTTGGTCCCAACAGGCGCCACTGTCACTCCATTTTTTCCCTTGATGCTCCTTAATTCTAAATAAAAAAGTAAAAAAAATTCAATTTATACTTATAAAATAGGAAGTTCACTAGGCATTTTGTAGCTATGATTTCTAATTTTAAAATTTTCCGCTTAATGATCATAATTGACCTATTCTCTTTGCATCCTACACTATGCATGGTTGTACCTGATGTATTTTGGCTAATTCTTTATGTGGGAACTCATCCTGGGTGCCAGCACAGTTTTAATATCATTATAACGCTCAGTGACAGTCCCCTCTGCATTGTCAGTAATATCATCAATATTTTCAGAGCCAAAAAATGGCATGTTTTAGCCATGTGTGTAATATAAGCAACCAAATGAGATCACTATACCTGCCCCATATTTTATGCATTTGATAGAGAGGTCATTCCTAGATTCATGGTTTACAGGATAGTTGCGCACATCTTAATCACAAACTGAGGTGGGGGTATCTGTGCCATTTACAGGTTCAAAACCCGTTTTAGCTAGTACTAAGCATTATTTCCTCCCGCCCCTCTTATCATTATGAATAGATATGGAGGTATAAAAAAGAAATTAAGAGTTTTCCATGAAAGGTTGTGCTAATGCTATATACCTCAAGAGAAAAGTTCTATGATCAAGGGGTAAACAATCTTTACAAAGTTGGACCTAGTAATGCCTTCCATCAGAATATTGCCTAGTCACCAAAAAGTACATGATGTTAAGTACCATCTTGGTTTTTTTGAGCAAAAGATGCTTCTTTTAGTTATAAAATGCAACGCTGTGTTTAGAAAGATAATAGAGCAAATGTTAAGAGATCTAGAGATAAATATTGTAAAGCCTATATGCATTATATAATAGTATATTATGAGTCTCATAGGAATCATAGATTAATTTGCGTATATTAATGGAAGCTTTAGACCAAGTTGAAATAATATTTAAAACTATATAATGTGAATTAAATAGAATTAAATTCTCTCAAGTAGTTAACGAGGTTTAAAGGACATCCTAGCTACTTGCTTCAGTAAGCTTTTAGATATACAGGAAATGGGTTCTCTACTGGATTATACTGGTTTGTGTAGCTTTTTAGAGGGTGGCTAAATTCAAGAATTATTCTCTCAGACATACAATTTATCTAAGCGCATCTTGTACCTTATAAGATTTTTTCTTTAAGGTAAAATAATGCAGAAGAAACCTTTTTTGTAATATCAAGAAAGGCATAAATATAGCACAAGAACTGTCACATACATATAACAGTCCTTTTGAGTGAAGACTGATTCATTTAATTCAAAGCTTGAAGAGTTGGTCTTAGAAATATAGGTGAATGGACTAGAGAATATGATGCGTTTTTAAAAAGGAAAATTTAACCAGCAGAGAATCAAAATCCTATATATGACAAGGATTTGATGGCTACTGTGGCTAATTTAAGAAAATGTCATATGTTTATATTCATGCTCTCGCCCATTTAAATCAAAACAACCATCTTTTACTGGAGATTCATAAAGCCCTTAAAATATTAATAAACGCTAGGCACAATGACATCTCGAGCTTTACAGTATTTATTTTCCACATATCTTTCAAACCAGGACAGCAAGATATTATTCCAGATAGGTTAGTTCACAATTGACACCTGAAATTTTTTCAATCTGAAATAAATATTACTACAGTCACTATGCTTACCCCTCAGATGTTTGCACCCATTTATAATGATATGAAAAACTTTGAGGAATGATTGTTACCATCACAAAAAATGTAAGTTTTAAGAAAGTCTAGTTGGTGAGTTGAATGAGGTGGCAGCTTATAAAATCTATTGATGTTACCTTAAAAAAGTAGGGTAAGATTTTTCAATATAGATATTTTAAGTCCATTGTTTTAAATCAATAAGTATTCATATATAGCACATTAATTCCTTGTAAAGTCCATTCCAGAGTTCAAGACTTTGATATTGATGCAAAAATTGTTTTTTTGGCCAGAGATGATAGAGTTGGTCAAATTTGTTTAAGAAATGTATAACATGACCCAGAGAAAGCCCATTTAAGACAAGCCTCAGGGGAGCCTGATGACCTCCAATATTTGCATAAATATGGTCCTCTTATGTTTTGTACCTCAATGTAGAATTTGCAGTATCTCTAAGGTTTGAGAATGTAATGGTGGTTGTAATGCTTGGTATTCCCAAGTTCCCAAAAATTCTTTCAGTAAGTGAACCCAACGCTAAAAGAAATTTATTTTAATTGTTTGGCATATTAGGTAAGTTTCCAATTTATAAGAAGTATTTCCGCTTGAAACGCAGGTTGAAATCTATATTATTGCACAGATGACTTGGATGGATCACTTTGTAGTGGTATGGTGTTCAACCCATTCTTCATCTTTATAAACTCTGGAGTTGCTTTCATACTATCCAGTTAGCAACGGCTTCAAGTGGATCCTTTATCCTTTTTGCCGCTGATAAATACTTATATATAATATTGCATATTTATTTAAATTTTAAAGAGTTTCAGTAACCTTCTCATTCCTAAAGAGGTGATGCAGAATACAAAGCCAAACCACAAGGGAGCTAGTCGCTAGTAGAATTGGAAACAGAGCACATGGGACCCAGGGATGGGTGTACAATCTAGAGTAAACAACAAGATAGCTTATAAACAACAAAACTTGGTTGGAACCCAAAAAGGAGTCCATAACCAAGTTCAGAACAGTGTCAGAAAGCTTGGGTGCCTCAATCTGGAGGAGAACAGGGCGGCCTTGTTGTTCACCAGATTCTGCCGTTAACTTTGTAAAATAGAATGCACTATATTATTATAGACCTCCTTGAGGAGGTCCATGCACAGATTCGCCCGAGGGACCATGCAAAAACATAAAACTAATGGAATTCTTTATTAGCAATTTGACCAACAAGGGAAGTTGGTGTTAAAATTTATAGGTTTTCTGATGTTCTCGGTTAGTAACCCCTATAAATGTATTGAGTGAACGGGTTTGTTTGTTGTGCATTCCTCCGCATTGTTTGATAGTGAAATATAATATCTTCATTTGATAATAATATGGAGACTATTATCCATAGTTGTATTAAAGTACTAGAAATTGGTCCAACGCTTGGCTAGTATCTCCTCTCAAAATACTTATGATGTCCTGAATAGGGATTTGTTCCCTGGTACCGCCTAGCCCAATCTATGCCCAGATCCCTGTTTACAGTTTCTCTCTGTTGACACATGGTCAGCAGCAATCCCTGATTTGTTCAGCTTCTTCTCTGATCCCCGCTCAAATATTTACCCTTTATCCTAAAGAATATCACAATTAGAGCACACAGCAATAATTTTCTTGAGAAAGAACAGAGCTCAAAATGAATTCTGATAAAGTATATTAAGGCAATACCCTGATAATTTATCAGGTATATATTTTGGTAATTGATGTTTTGATTAATCTGGTAATTACTGTTTTTTATTATTGAATTGTTTAGGGAATTTATTTTTGGAATTCGGCGCTTACCCTTGGTTGGCACCTCCAATTGAAATGGCAGCCATTGCCATTGATTTACCCATCCTCATCTCATCAGTGATGGTCTTCCCCATCCTGGATAGGATTCCATTGTTGGACATCCTTGAGACCTAAAACGGAAAGAGTTGGAAAATGTATCCCTAACCTTTTCCTCTTGGTCCCAGTGAACCAACCATATTTTGCAAGTGACCTGCTTAGGTAATGGGACTTGTTACCAATTAAGGCAGGTTGCAAACCAAATGATCGATTTGCTAGTTGAAGGTGGCATCACTCACCTCGCAACTTGATCCTTAAATTCCCAATTGGTTGGTGATGAAGCCCAACTGATCCCAATCAGTACGCCTGATAGTTGATCAACTATCAGATGCCCCTATTTTGTTGGCAACTCTGCAAATAAGATCGTAAGCATTCATCCAATTGATACCTGGCAGATCTGACCCAGGAGAATAATCTAAAATTCCACAAACATTGTTACCCTGAAATCAGGGTCAACTGATATCAAAATTCATTTTGATTTAGGAAATTATTTCCTAGCGTCCCTGGTAATCTAGTCAGCTGGAAATATGGGCAAAACCCAACAGTTGGTTTTGAGAAATCATAAATAAACATTAATAAAGAATCAAGAAGCTGAAAGAGTGGTTCTAATCCTAAATGAACCAAATAGGCGCACACTCCCATCTGGCATGGTTATGTAGCTCGAGATTGTCCAAACTTGAGTTATAGATTGTGGCCAAATTCTCTCAATTTGGAAATATCATAAATAGAATGGGGTTTGAAACCCTGTTCCCAAGCAACCATAATAAACCATCTGGATTATGAATGTAGCTGGTGTGTTTTAACACCCTGGATGTAGTACAAAGCCAACATCACACGCATCCTCAGGGCCAACCAGTGCATATCTTGCCTGTACCCAGCGTTGATCCAGGGTATGTTTTAAATCAGGGAGGCCTTGCAACTTGATATTTTTGGCCTCCAGACGTCCAGTCTTGTCCCTACAGTCTGTGCCCTCAATGATGTCATTTAACCATGACATAGATAACATATTTAATTTTTTTTCGTTTTTGGGGCAATGCAGAAAATAGAATTTCAACCTGGAAGTGCTGAAATTGCCATCCTGACATTTGAAAGCAAATCAAAAGGTTAAAAAATAGTTAAACTTAGGCGTAAAGCCAATTGATCCTATATAGATGGCTTTATAGAACTAAAATAAAATTAAATTTATCTTATAAAAAATTATTTTTAATATTCCCCCAAATGGATTTATATTGCAATCATTACTGTGATGGAATTTCCTTATAACTTAGCATTATGAATACTTTGACATGTAAGCCCATTTGTTAGATTATCCGACACTAAAAAATGAACCCTTTGGCTCCCTATGTGTGAGTGCAACTTATAGCTCCACATAAAAATTAGTAACCTAAAATATAATGATGGATAGGTGTTCTTATTATCCAGAAGTCTAGGGATCACAGAAAATTTCATTACTTACCATGGAGGTCTCCTTGTGGGCACAAGAGGCCTCAACTGCAGCAACCTGAATGGCATCACTTAACCTTTTCCTAGCACAGAGGAGGTGAACAAAGATGGTGTAATAGGCGATAGATTTGTGTTTTCTTGGGACATGGTCATCCTTCATCTTAGTAAAAGTTGGGTTTGGAATAATTTAACACTTGAGGTTTCCCAAATTTTTAACTGTTTACTTTGACAAAAAGAACATATACTGAAAGAAAGTTCAGCAATTGAATGGCATTTTAGCTAAGTTTCCGATCTAAAGAAAATATATCCACTTGAAATGTGAGTTGCAATTCTTATCTTTGCACTGCTGAATTAGATGACCCACTCATCAGGGTTACAGTGGCCAAGCTAAACTCTTCACTCTTGAGGTCTCTGGAGGTGCTTTTACAATACCAAGATAGCAATGACGTCAAGGTGTTCCTTCACCTCACTGACGCTGATATCTAAACTTAAAGATAACAAAAAATCTATAGAAATATTATAATATTTCTCAGTGTTTGTACTCCAGAATGGCCCAAATTACCTCAGTATTGGGCCTATAAAATGTTTATTTTTCTCCCATGAGAACGCGCCTTATGGAATCAAATAGATTAACAACAAATGAGCCATTGACTCTAACTGGATAATAATTGTTAAAAAAGATTTGTAAATAGTCATAAGATGAGACTCTGTATTGACGCATATGGTTACCATCTGGATGCCCTCACACAATGGGAGGTTGACAATCTTGAAGACAATTAAGAAGAAAGGCCACGGCTTAAACCTCATATTTCATGAGGAGTAGAAATCCTGAACAAAGGAGACTTGAGCGCTATATTCTTCAAAAGGTACCTAATCATCCTATAGATATTAAAAGGATCAAAGATAAAGATTATTGTTTCTTTCCTTAATGAATTTATACATATTTATCTTTGTGTAGTTACAATAATTGGTATTGTAACCCTTAATAGTGCATAGTACTGGACCCTGATGATTTTGAAGTGCTACACCATCGCCCTTCTCCAGCCATTCCATAGAGCCAAGACATCCCAAACATTCTTTCAGCTTAAACATACAGTCTGGAGATCTCTCTTTCCGCTTAGCGTAACTTTCTGAGCAATTTATACAGTTAATAAAAGTAAAAATTAATTACCCACCGAGTTGTTTTGCTCCAATATCATCAGATTCTCCGGAGGCTGCCCCAGTGTGGGGCAGCGGCGAAATTCCCTCCACTGTTTTCCATCCAACAGGAAAACGTTCTCATAATGGCTCGCCCAGTCATAATAAACCCCTGGGATGATTTGTTCCTCCCAAGGATCTAAACGCCCACCTCGCTCAAACCTAAGCAGTACCCCGCTGCCACCTGGTGCTCCCCCAGACCAGCATGCGTTTCAGCATTAGGGTCAAATATAAGAAACCTTTCCCCTACAAAGACCAAGCCAATATCAAAATGGCTCAGGTGGTGATGCTACCCACCGGTTTTATTGAGTTCTGCCCCTATAAGAGGTACTTTGATCTTGGCTTCACATGTGAAGCTGATGCCCCCACTGCGTCAACTGTGCCCTTGGTTTTCAGGGTGCCCCTCTTCCCACAATTTGGACCCAGCTCCCAGAAGATACCACTTTAATGTTCATTTTGCTGGTTTGCCCACCCATCTCCCCCATGAAGTGCTCCACCAGGAGCTGATAAAAGTTTTAAAAGCCTATGGCACCAACCCCATCTTACAATTTATGGTCCAAATGAGGCCATACGCCTCGCTGGGCCTCAGGCGTATGCCACAATTAGCCCTGACTCAAACAAAATTACCCTATGAATTCCCCCTCATGTCATTATCCTCTCTGCCACCAAATGTCCGTTCTGGGCCCACATTGAGGGCGGAAAGACAATCTGTCTGACATTTTTTGAGTTGGACCACTCAAAATGCAAGTGCTCATCCCTAGCCACTTCCGATGGCACTGTTTTCTCAACCTCCAGCCTCCATTCCACCGCCCACCCTGTGCTACCTTTGGTATGGGGAGCGATCCTACCTCCCCCTCCCCCAAAGACTGTTGTAGCAGCTGCACCTGCAGCCACCAATCAGCCTCCTCCTCGCCAGTGCCACAAACGCTCCATCCAATCAAGCACATGATTGGACCCCAGTTTGTTCCCATGCATACTCCAATGAATTAATCAAACCACTGGAATATGCCAACTCCCCAATTCAAGTCAACCAAAATCCTTGGGATTTATTGGCCGAAATTGATAAGTCTGGGAATATAAAAGGAGATCTGCAATATACAAACGAGCAGTTTGTGTATATCAATGATAATGAGGAACTACCCCCTCACTTATACGCCCCCCAGCAAAATGCCAAAACATTCTGCAGCAACTACCAGCTGGCTGTAGGAGCAATGATTAAGCCATATTGTCGCCCTCTCCGCAAAGCTTCTGCCAAATAAGTTGCGATGTTTGCAGGAGGAATCCCTCCTCCCAATATTCCTTCCAAAGCCAATAAGATACAGAAAAATATGCTGATTGAAGCCCACATAGAAGCCAACAATGCCATCCAGCATGTGGCAGAGGTAGCGCGGAATCCCAAATCAAAGATTACCCACACCAATATTGTCACTATCAAAAAACTACCTAATGCACGCATGAAAGCTGAACTAGCTTTTGACAGACTACGTCAAAACTCTTATATATAGCAAAAGTATTAATATCACCCTAATCATTGGAAATATATCTCCATATCCCGCTGACGCCCCTGACACCCCTGCTCTCCGCCATAGCCCATGCCATGCTTTGGGATGAAGACGTTGCTGTGGATGAGCTCCCTGACCCTCCCTCCCCTTCCATCATGATGGGATAAGCGGTTTCCGCTGTTCCACCTGGTTGGTTGAGTTTGCCGCAAGTGTGTTGTCCACTAATTTTGGCGGTTCATTCATTTTATTTGGTTAGGATTTATTTTTAGGTTAAAGTTTTGTTAATGTACATCTCCTGGTCAGCTTACCACCGTTAAATAAACCTACAACTCTGGGCAACAAATTTTCTTATATATCAGTTTTTCTTGCAAAGAGCCAAAACTTGGAGCTCACTATAGGGAACCCTGAGCTGTACCAAGTAAGATGTTGATCACAAAACATGGAAAAAACAATATAAAAGTTCTCCACCATTTAATGGAGAAACAAACATTACTGATGAGGTAACACTTCACAATTTGAGGTCCAACCTATTCAACTTGAAAGCCTAGAATTCTGGGCCACTTTTGAACTCAACCTTCCCATGCTGAATCCCAGTCAGTTTTAAAACAACAATCTAGATGATACCATTGTGCTTCTCCTTGATAAGATCTACTCCATAGTTAGGCTTTACCAGTTCATGAGCCTCTGTTGTCCCTTCCAACATGCAAAGGCTTTACGGCTTAGCTTCCTTAGCTATTAATGAGTTGGTTGGGGGAGCAAAGCCCTACTTTTGGCAGTTTGTCCATCCCACTCTCTACCACCTACTCCAAGTGGTGAGTCTAATTCATCAAGAAGTATTATTCTAGGTAGGATTAGTAAAATTTTTAATCTAACCTAATTTAATTTTTCAATGCTTGCTCCGCTTATGTTTGCAACAACTGGGAGGCTACTAAGGACGATTGCCGCCTTAATAATGATGCCTGAGGCCAGATCGCCTTGATGGACACTAGTATCTCGGGGTATATGGATACCCACCCTACTCAGCAACTTCAGGGTGTAGTCTCTGAGTTACATAAATATGTCACATTGCCACTTCAGAGGTTGCCACCCAAACCCAGACCTTGAAATCTATCTTAAAGCGATGATTGAGTCTCTTAGAAGCCCTATTTGATCAACTTCAGCGCCAAAGTAAAACAATTATTGAAGGGCCATGGTGGACTAAAGGTCTCAAGGGTTCCAAAGGTTTCAAAGGTCCAAAAGGTTTTGAGTAGCTGAGGGACGACCAGGATCCAGAGGGCCCCCTGGCCTCTGAGGGTCCTGCTCCTCAGGATGGAATTCCTGAGGACCCCTGACATGACAAATGCTCAAGAAGTTGAAGGACCTTCAGAAACAAATTGAAAATATTGCTCATGGGTGTGGAGTTCGCCCTAACAGAAGTTCCATCTTTTCTTACACTACTTTAGGCACTCTCAACTTTGGAATAAAAAATGTACAAGAATTCATGTGTTTTACTGACAAATACCTTGACAAGATGAAACCCAAGATAAAAAATCTGGATGCTCATGTCTTTTTCTGTAAATCTGAAATTTTTTAACTTAAAATATCAAATTAATTAGAAGGCTGACGCCAGCGCAGAACTGTTTCTGAAACAAATTTTAGCATAATTTAAAAATAACAGATAAAAATTGACCGCAGGTCTTACACGCTTATGCTGAATTGGAATCCCCAAGCCTAACCAGATTATTGATACTGTCATACATGCCTTCTCTACGCCAGTTTAGTCACCTTTTAAACCAGCTTTAAGGAATGATTATTTCCGGAAAGAAAGCATTACATCCTTTTTAAACGCCTATGAAAGCGCCATGGAAAGTCTACCAATTCCCAAAAGGCAAGTATATCCATTCTTAATATGTGTGGATGATCAGGAGATAATGACCCTTAACAGTTAGGAATGTCAGACCTGGGCCCAACTCAAGACGGTGCTCAATCAAGAATTTGGCTTTGATCAGATCCTCTTGAGTCAAAGAAAGCTTTAATGGCTATTTGGCTAAACAAAGGAGAAAGTCTCTGACTTTTCATGCCACTTTTATGATAGTGCACAACCGTTAGTTAATACTAACTGAATTTCTATAGATGACGCTATTACCTCCATACTTTCTGCACTTAAAACAAATACTAAAGATAAGCTTCATAAGGTAGAAATTAAGCAAACTTATACTTGCATCTGGGGCATCAAGGAGGACCTCAATAAGATCCTCGCATCAGTTCTGAACAAGTACTTCTCTAAAGTTCAGTATTTAACTAGACCCGGAGTTCATGCAATAGAGGCCAAGAATAAGGAGATACACACTTTTTCTTACAACAAAGGTGCCAAGAAAGCGACAGATAAAGTTTAAAACAGCCTGCTAGTCAGGATGCGAAAGCACCCAGAAGGCAAGCCAAAATGCTAGAGGCACTGCTGCTCAGATGACGTTTAGATGGATAAGGAGGTAGGTGAATAATGGGCGCCGTCAGGACACAAGTGTGAGAAGCAACCCAGCAAAAATCCAGGCTTTGAAGCTCCAGAGCCTGCAGACTTGACCGTGGAAAATTGTTGAATTGGGACATCAGGTTTGAGTTCTCCAATGAGGGGTTAAAATAGAGCTGATGGCGAGAGTACAGAGTCTCGCATGGAGTGTGGGATATTTGCCTACAAGATGCTGAGATTCTGGTGGCGAATTGCTTTGGCAAAGGGGATGTTCTTAAGTAGTTTCACGTGGTAAACTCAGTTAACAGCGGAGGGCAATAAAGTTACCAAAAAGGCTGCAATGGACCAGTAGTAAGATACCCCATAATCAACATTAGGTGTCACATGAAACCAAAAAGAGATCAATTAATAATAAGTAATAGTTATCCAGAAAAGGAAATTGTTTGAAAATTTTAAAAAGAAAATTGACAAAAAACTCCCTGTGTGGTATAATTTCTTAAACGCTCAGTTGATTTGGGAATAACTTTGGGTCACATGGAATGGGGCACTTGATTTTTTGATATAAACTGGCAGAACTTTGAGTGTGGGGGGTTAATAATTAAAACTGACTCTGAAGGTGTCAATTGTGGGCCAAGTCATCATCAGTTGGTCCTCAGATGCCTGAATTTTAGCCTTGATGTGATTACACTGATTCACGTGGTAACATCTTGCTTGACAAGTAATGGGATTCATCCAGGGCCATCCCACATAGGGATGGTCCCATATGGGTGGAAACGGGTTTGGGATGCCCAACCCGTCTGCACCTGATTGCTCAGCGCCTTTTAAGACTTGTGGGGTCTGGAAGATTGAGGTTTTGCGCTGGAGGGAACCATTCTTTAGTTTTAAATAATTTCGCTGGATTTGAGATCGTCCTAGGGAGGGACTCACCACATCCATCCCAATTAGATTGTTAATTACTGAGACCATGATGCAGATCTCTCCAATCTGCCATAACAATTATTTGGTTGCAACACTGGGATGGGAGGCATAGCTTTCAAAGGGTAGTCCATAATCCACCACTTGTCCACCACATGGGCGAGATCTCCCTGGAAGATGAAGGGTATGACTAGCCTTTTTTCCTATTTATTATAAGGTAAAGGGAACAATACCTAATCCAAGTGCAAGGGGTGCTCTTCCAAACTTATAAAAGGCCGCTGATTTAATAAGGAGGTGTGATATTAACATCGGGCATAAGGCAGAACACAAACTATCAGAAAAAGGGAGGCCAGCATGTAGGCGGAGGCTCTTCATGATGACCCCTCACATATTGCCTCTACCTAAGACTGAAAGCCTCACAGAGGTCACTTTTGGAGAGCCTTAGAATCACAAGCTAAACCCTAATGATAAACTATTTGATTCTGCTTATTTTTATGACATTTTGTCAATGTTTCTCCCCTTCCACCTCAATTTTTAGTTTGAACTCTCAAGGCATAATTTAGGTTCACAAAGTTAATGTGCTTGCTATAATAGATTGCTGATCTTCAGTGGACGCAATCATTCAAATTAATGAAGAATATAAAAATTTTACTCAGTCTGCCCTATTATATTGAGTATGGTACTGCCGGACCTCAATGCATCAGCTCCTTAGGAACCTACTCTGCACTTTCCCTCCAGTTTGGAAAAATTATGTTAAATGTGGCGGCCATAGTTCTTGAGACCCTAGCAATGACTTATAGTTAGGCACCCAAAAATTCCTAAAAAGTATGATGTAAACATCCATTATGCAGAAGGTTCTCTATCCATTCTTATTACCCGCATACCTTTGGTGCTCTAGACGTCCAATGACTGCAAGGAACGTGGGAAGGCATGTACATATTTGCTGAAAACTGAAAGCCATATTGACTGACTCAATTGCCACGTCTAAGGCTTGATAGTGAAACTACCCTCTCGCATAGTGGATGGGATGGAAGGGATGATTGTTTTAATCGCCCAAACCTAAGGTATTTCTCCAGGATCACTGATTATGGTGGACACCAGGATTTATGTGAACATAACGCCTGGGAGCATACTAGAAATCCGTGAGGCTGAAAATCCATCTGTGAAGGAGGTCTTAACCTGCCTGGATTTCCTTGACCCCACATATGCAGCTTTATTTCTTTATTACTGGCTAATCTGTCTCCAAAGGCCAAAACATTGGATCAAGTACTCTTATTGACTTCCTAGGTTTAATACCACTCAATGCATCAGTTATGTCCATAGTTCAGAAACCTCCGTGACTTTGGTTTCAAAGAACCTCCCATTATAGCTCTAATCACTAAACCCATAGGGGAAGACCTTAACCCTGAACAAAGAAGGAAGGTTGTTAAGCTCTTGGAGAGATACTCGTAATTTTTCTCCACATACATGTACAACTTCAGCAAGATGAAAAAGGTTGTGTGTAATGAAGAGATAAGGGACGCCTACCAATAAATTCATGCCCTCACTGAAAGATCAAGGTGGAAGGCTCAAGTTAAAAAAGGACTCAAGGAGCTGTTAACCAAAGGGTTGTTGGTACCTTCCCAAAGCCCTTAGCATCTCCTATCCTGCGTGTCCTAAAAAAGGATGGGAGCCATCATGTCATCATGGATTATCATAAGCATAACACAGTAACGCAAAAATAGCTACCCCTACTACAGATCAATGATTACCTTCGGCTTCTAGCAAGGGCTAATAATTTTCCACAATGGATCTTGCCAGTGAATACTGGCAGATCAAGTTGGCTCCTTAGGATCGAGCCAAGTGTGCCCTTATTGCAAACAAAGGGCTGTTGAAATGGCCTAAATGCCACAGGGGCTCTTTAATGCCTCTGCCACCTTCCAGAGAACTATCGTTGGGCTCATAGGTGATTTAAAGATGTCTTGCATCCTAGTATACCATAACGATATTGCTTTTTTCTAAAAAACTTCAACAGCCACTTAGATCATCTTATTTCAGGATTTTTAATCTCCTCTAAGGAGCTTCTTTAAAGCATAAGCCTTCAAATGCTCATCTTTACAAATAGAAATGTAGTTTTATAGGGCACAATGTCACTGAAAAAGGGATATAGCCTTTGCCAGACAGATTGCTATTATAGAAATTTACTCTACCTCAGAGCCTTTGGGATAAACAAGTGTTACTAATCATGGTATGGTATTACAGGCAATTCACACTCCGGTTTGCTAATATGGCAGAGCCCTTGTCTTGTTTGCTACACAAGAACATACCTTTTAGTAGAACTCCAAACAAGACCAGGTTTTTAATCTTCTTAGGACCACACTCATCTCTCAGTATGTGATAATCCATCCAAACTTTGATTAGCATTTTGTATTATTTACTGATGGCAGAGAAGCCACTGTAAGGGGCATCCTAGATCAAATGGATAAATAGCAAGTAGACTGATATGTACCTCATTTCAGCAAAACTTTAACAAAATCTGAAAAGAACTTTAGCATCACTGAACGTAAATTTTTTGCTGTATTTCTCAAGGGCACGAACTTCTGACCATAATTATTCAGGAACCATTTTACTATCGCCACTAATCACGCTTCTTTAAGGTGGCTCCAGCAAATGAAAAATACCAACAGTTGATTTTCCAGGTGAGCCTTCCAGCTACAAAGCTAATAATTTTAATAGTGCATCAGGCGGGCAAAACTCATCAAAATGAGATGGGTTATCCAGGATGCCGATCTTTGCTGTAATTTTACATGGAGAAGACAGATTTTATGACATAGTTGGCCCTCCAGTTTGATGGGAAACTGGAGCCCCCAGTAAAGTAAGTGCTAGGTATAATGGCTCAGAACACATAAATATAAGATGACATTTTGTATAAGAAAGTCAACGGGAAGTTGCTTTACTATCTATGAACCTACTTAAAAGATTGTTTTCTAAAATGACATGCCCATATAGGACATGGGGTGGAAAAGAAAACCAATGAGTGGTTAAAAAACAAAACTACTGGGAAATGGATGCTTGAGAATATTCAGGAGGTTTTTGGATGTTTGCTTGGATTCCAGAACCCAAAATAAGCTGAACCCTCAAATTACAAAATAAGGTTGTTGTCCCATCCACACCATTTGGGTTTTCCTAGCATGGATGCAAAGGCACTTATTCATGGGTCTCCATAACCATTGCTACATCATCTTTGTAGGAAATTTGCCATCACAGCAAAAAATAAGAATCTTTTGTCAAATTCAGCCAAAGAGGGGAAATTTTAGCCTTTTGCGAACTTCTGATGTTACTAAGAGTTCATATAATGATAATAAAAATGATGATATCAAGGATATCAGTCAAAAAACCCTGGCCAAATCTTGGTGGAACTCTAATAATTGGGATAACACCAGTTTGAAACCTGCACGGGCACCAAATGTAAAATTGAAAGGTCATATTACTCTGATCACACCATGGATCTTGGTGCGATCATTGGAAGGCATTCCCCATGTAACAGGCAGGTTCATTCCAATACGCCACAAATGAATTGGGCAGTAAGAGCCAGGTTACTGATCATACTAGGTACAGGCCTGAAGAAGCCCATCCTCAAACTCGACTACCATGTCTTGTCATTGCCACATATTCTTGTTCACCATTCCCATGACGCTGCACATTAACAGCAGAGTCTGAGACAAGGAAAGGGCACAGAATGACGCCAACACCACACCGAGCTCACTGGTTGAACTTATAGTTTTGATCCAATCTGCATATACTTCTTTAATAAAATTAATATTTTTCTTCGAGCAAGCAAATTCTTCTTAATTTGATTTTTGTTTTCCTCATAGAAGATGCAACTGCCCTTCAGGGACGCCGATTTCCCCTAAACAGTGCCCTCTAGTATGGAATAAGCCTCTCTTTTAGTTAAGCTCTTTCAAACCCCAACCACCACATCATTAGCAAAAATTCCCATCCCACCAGATCACCATCTATGTCATGCATAAGCCCATCATCATTCTGCAGATGTATTTTGGGGTTGAGATGGCAAATTTTCCTAACTCTGACCTTTCCAGGTTCAATACTTGTTGAATCAGGGACATATTCGGATCAAATGCCACTCACTCTGAAACAATGTATGGATCAGGTGCCTCCTGATCCATTACATTACCCCCCCTGTAAAGACCAGAACTCCCAGACCTACTCCGGGCACACCGCATAGTCCTCCTTCATTTGTTATGTCACCTCCTCCACTGGATAGACCATCCACTTCAACAGCAGCAGCTGCTGGCCTCTCACCCATTTGGCATCCAGTATCCGTTCCACCTCATACTGTGGCACATCACCTTCCCTAGGATTCAGCGGTCCTGAACGCTCTGTGCCCTCTCCCCTGAATGCCTATAGCTGGGAAGCATGGATCACCATATGGGCTCTGGAACCTAATGGCAAACTCAACTCAAAAGTGACCCAATTAATTGCTCATATGATCTGGTATGGGCTTAAAAACTTTTGACACAGCTTTCAACTCTTGACTGGGACAGCATAGTTCTTAGCCTCCACCAATACCCAGTCCCTAGGCTCAAACATTGGATCTGTCAGCCTTTGTCGATCTGCCTGTCACTTCTGCTAATATACCACCTTCTCCAGGTTCCCTCATAACTTATTCCTGATATCTGACATGGTGCACAACATCTCATCTGCCCCCTGACATACTCCACCCACAGATCCCCCATTTGATCTGGGGTTAAATCCATAATTTGTTAAGAACAGCGACATTCTTGTTGAGGACTGAAAATGATTGCGTAAGTGAACTGGGCCATCAAACTACGAAACCCAGTCATCCTGTCAATTGGACACATAACACCGGAGATACTGTTTGATTATCTGATTCATTCTCTCTTTTTGTCCATCAGATTGTGGATGGTACGCCGAGGACTGGACAGGTCTGATTTCCAAATTTTCCAGTAGACTTGACCAGAAGTTTGAAACGAATTGTGGCCCCCAATCCAAAATGATCTCCTCAGGTAACCCATGTTAGGAGAATACCTCATTGATGAAAATCCTCACCGCCTCCTTCACTAAAAAACTCCGAGTACATGGGAAGAACTCAGCATATTTGGCAAGTATATCTATGACCACCATAATCGCGTCCTTCCCCTGCACCTTTGGGAGTCCCATGATGAAATTGACTCTAATTGAACTTCAAGGGGCTCATGGTATTGGCATCAGATTCAACTTACCTGATGGCGGTTTCCTTGATGGCTTTGACCTTGCGCATACCAAACACTCTCACACGTACTTCTGGACATCCTTATAAAGGCCTGGCTATGAATACTCCCAATGCACTAATTCCATCAACTTCTCCACTCCCAGATGAACCGCCAGCGGATAATCATGAGAAGCCCTGATTACTTCATGTTGTAATGATGGGTTAGGCACACATACACGCGACTTGTGGTAAAGCACCCCATTCCTCTTCATGAAATCTGAATGGTACCTATGCGTCTGACCCTCCATCATCTCAGCTTTCAGTCTCCAGGAGAATTCTGTGCTCCTCTGCTTCTGGCGAGATTTCTCCCCCAACACACTTCCCCTTTTACTTCGACATTGCAAATTGGTCTGGTCAGAACATCGTATCCATGTTAAACTCCTCCAATTCCTCCTTCTCATACACAAAGGCCCCATCCTGACTCAACCAATCCACCAGGATATCCGAGGCTCTTGGCCTGTACTCCACCCAGAAATCATAACAAACCAGCTTGACATGCCATCTAGCCTGCCGCTGGTTCATCTTCCTGGGTTCAAAATAGTACTTCAAGGCTTTGTGATCTGTCCAGATATCAGAAGGATATTGGGAATAAAGCAGGTGATGTTGCCATTCTGACAATGCCACCATCACTGCCAACAGTTCCTTATCATATAAAAGTTAGTTTGTTTCCATGAGGAGTAACTTATGGCTGAAGTAACACATGGGATGTTTCAACCCGTCTTCCCCTTCCTGAAGAAGCACTACCCTAAAGCATAATTTGAAGCATCCGTTTTGACCACGAATGGTTTCCCAGGGTCCAGATGGGCCAGTACAGGTGCAGTAAGTAACTTACCCTTAAGTAACTCAAATGCCCATGCTTCTTCCTTTCCCCATATGAATGGGACGTCCTGGGTTAAATGCGTGAGTGGTAAGGCTATCTGAGAAAGATTCTTCACAAACTGACGAAGGAAGTTCAATGTTCCCTGTAATGATTCTGATATGACTGGATGATAAGCCCTAGGTCATTATAGCGGAATGGATGGAATCTGCCGAGAATTGATATGAGTAATGGTAATTCAAGCGTCTCAAAATGAGACAATATTGATTTGTTGGGAAATCATTTCAGATTAGGTGATTGGGAAATTAACAAATAAAGAATTGACAGAAACAATGAGATATGGCGAATTAAATTACTAAGCCATAGAAGCGGCAGCATCTGAAGTTGCTACAATATAGGAGAGACAGGATGACCAATAGAAGGTTGTTGTTAAGTAGTTTAGAGTAAAAGGAACAGTGAGGATCCGCTGTATCTATTATATTAAATAAAAGAGAGTTGTGGGAGCAAGCGCTCCATATTTACTTGAAGTTTATTATTTTGGTTCAAGGACGACAATCATCATATCGTTGGTCCTAATTGCTCAGTGGGTCAAACCTTGTGCAAAATCCTATGGCATATCTTTAGAAACCACCAATTTTATAACAGTGGTGCTCACTACAGGGGGCCCATTGATCAATTATAAAAATAATAAAAACTCAGATGCCAGCTATGGTGCTTTGATAAGTATTCTACTCACCACTATGGGTCCGTTTCCTATGTGGAGCTGAAACTGGCTTTGGACACTGTGTTTAAAAAACAAAATGAGCTGCTTCAGGAGGTTTGCTGTAATAAGATGCCCCACTTGATCGTGAAGGGATTATTCATGGGTTTTTAAGCTATTTAAAATTGCAACTGAAGGAGTCTCAGATTGATGAAGAGAAAAACTGTTGAGTACCTCCCTGGATGTCAGAAGTGCTGATCAAGTCATCTGTTACCTTTCCGGCAGTTCCATTACATACCAAGAAGTCAAAGAGACAGTGCTGTGGTTGTTCAGCAGAACTGCAAAGATGTCACAGCGGAAGGCCAAATTTTTGACCATCAGGTTTCAGCGGAATGAGACCCTCACCACGTTTTCTGAACGATTTATGGCAGAAGCTCATGTGCTACTTGGGGCCAAATTTTATCTGAATCTGACGTGTGTATTGCGATAATTTCTGCTGTGAAGCCATACTGCGAGTTACATAATGTCATAGCCACTGTTGGATGAAGATGTACCTTTGCTTAAACTTGTACAGGTTTGAGCTGTATATCAGCCAACTTCCCTCCACCTAATACCAAGCAGAATCCTTTTGCTATAACTGCTGAATTGTCTTACTTAGGGAGCTCTTCTAGTCCAGTTCATATTCCACCAAGTTACCCTCAGCAGTTAAATATCCACCCCATACCTGCTTATCATCCTCGGCCTTACTTTTGCCCTAATCCTGTTTATGCCAACCACTTCCAGCCCAACTTTCGGCATGGCTTGTTTCATATTAATCAGGGGCGTGGGCCCTATAGGTTCAGCTGTTTCAAATGCAGTCGACAGGGGGCATCTGGCATGATGGTGCCCTAATCAACTGGTCTCTTGTGTAAAGGAGGGACAGTACAGCCAGGGAAAAGTCTGAGCGGAGTAGAGAAGGGACTCTCTATCTCCACTAAAAACAGACGTCCCACCTGAACCCATATTAGAATATTCAGCGGAAGTTCCTTTGCACAATGAGTCAATTTTATATCAGCAACCAGTTGGGGGGGTGAATGTTTTGACACAAGTGCAGTCTGCGGCTATGGTGGAAGAGAGGTCACAGATACAGGTTAAGCCATATGCTTGCCAAATGTTCACCAAGCTTTCCTGAAAAGTTAGACCCCTCCTCAGATGCACCTTTTTTGTAAGCAGTAAGCGTCGCTCTTCCAGTCAAAACTATTATAAAACAATACTCCAGAATTGGTGAGGGGATTGCGTATTTCCTTAGAAACATGGATTTCTTAGATGTCCATGATATATAGAGTCGAGATGTGTCTTACTCTGAATGTACTTACTGTGATCTAGTTGTAGCTAAGGCCTGAGTCCATGCCATCATAGATACTGGTGCCCCATCAATACAGTCTCCACCAAACTGGTGGCCAGGTTGACATTAAAACTGGATGTGGAACACCGGATAGTATATGGCACTGCTGGAATGAAAAATACGGTTTCTGAGGGAGCATACAGTGCGCTCCCGCTGTGGTTTGGTTCAATTGTCATAGTAGCTCCATCTATAGTGTTACTTAATAGCAATTATAATCTGTTGATTGGAACTGCCTTCTTGTGACACTATGGGGCTGCTATTGATATGACAGATGAGATTTTTGAGATATTGGGTCAGCGAATCCTAATTCACTTCACCTCTAGTGAGTGCCAAATGATCTGGTGCATATGGGGAATATCAATCTAGCGTATAGCAATGGAGTAATACCTGTGCACTTTTGTCAGTTAAAGGGCAAAACTCGGGACCTTCCTCAACAGATTTTTGAATATCAAGGGCTGCCGCTCAGAGCTGCCAGACCTATATCTATTCCATATGGGCATCAAGTTATAGTGAGCACTGACTTGGTGATTTAAGTTCCAGATGGACTCTATGGGGAGATTATTGGGCTATATCAGCAATCACAGTTCAAGCCCCATGTGGCCTCAGGCATTATATTACCAGGGCAGGGGAGATCAAAGTTTTTCTTGCAAATCTACAAACGGTACCACTGCAAATCCGCCACCACTAGATAGTGGCATATTTACACTTAATCCCCAATGAGGATGTTCTTTCAGTTCATGAATTTGGGTCGCTTAGGAATTTGGTCTACCTCTCAATCCACACCTCAGTGTAATGGCAGTTGTATCGCATGATGAATTAATGGGGCTATCAGAAACACAGAATGATAGCGCAATGGATTTATTTAAAAAATATATAGAGTTTTGTGGCCATAGACCAAGATTTAGGATGCAAGCGGGGGGTAGTTTATAGTCTGGAAACTAGAGATTATCCTCCCATCAGATCAAAGCCAATCTGCTGATCAAGGGTGGCAAAAAAAAGTAGTAACCAAGGAATTGACAAGCTACTAGTTCAAGGGTTATTTGAACTGTCAAAAAGTCCATGGGCCTCTCCTGTTCTTATTGTAAAGATGAAGGACCATACTAACCATGTAGTAATTGAAAACAAAAAAGCTCAATAGCATCACCAAAAAGGACTCATATTTCTTACTGCGGATTGATGATGCTTTGGTTTGGCTAGGGGGAGCTCGTTTCTTCTCAGCTATGGACCAGATCTCAGGTTACTGGCAAATAAAGTTGCCACCGGCGGAGCAAGAGAAGTGCGCTGTAATTACATTCAAAGGTCTTTTCCAACCAACCTGGATGCCACAAGGGCTGTGTAATGCCTCAGCTACGTTTCAATGGGCGATGGACATTAATCTTGGGGACTTAAAGCTGTCGTGTGTCCTTGTATACCTTGATGACATTAATGTTTTTTCCTGAACCTTCTATGAACACCTCAATCATTTAGAAGCTGTATTTCGCCAGCTTGCTGAGGCCAGCATCAATATCAAACCCCGGAAATGCCACTTTTTAAGGACAAGATGGAGTATCTGGGGTCCGTGGTTGATACCACAGGACTGAGACCTCAACCAGCCAAGGTGGAAGCTATTCAAAATATGACTCCACCCAACAGCAAGTGGGATATACAGGTCTTTTTGGGAATGGTCAGATATTACTGGCGCTCTATCCCTAACTTCAGCTGTATTGAGGCCCACTATTTGAGCTATTAAGAAAGAACACTATGTTTGAATGGTTGGAATGTGTGCAATGCGCTTTTGATACACTTTGAACGGCGTTAACCAGTGCGCCAGTGTTACGCTATCCCAATTTTGAAAAAAGAGTTAATTTTTCAGATGGATGCATCCCTTTCCGCTGTAGGGGAAGTCCTATCCCAAAAAGACAAGGAAGGAGAAGAGCACCCCGTAGCATAATGTAGTTATAGTTTGAACAGCCATTAATGCAATTATACTGTGACCAAGTGGGAGTGCTTGGTGGTGATCTACGTCTATAAGCAAATTTTGAGTGTATTTGCATGGGGTAAATCCAAAGTTGTCATGGATCATGCCTCATTACGCTGGTTGCAGAATCTTAAAGAGCCTGAAGGGCATCTGGCTCGATGGGCTCCTAAATTGCAGGCATACAATTTTGAAATTCTTCACCAACACAGAGCAAAACATAAAAATGCCAATTGTTTATCAAGATTACCCACGATTGCAGTTATGGCAGATCTGAGTGATAAAATGTTCAATAAGATGCTTAGTGGCTAGTACAACGATGAACAGCCTCCAGTTATCAAGGTATTGGATGGAATAAGGGCCAATACGTTCCAGAAAAATGGGAAATTATATAAGTGGATAGGGGACACTACTGTGATTATCCCAAGACATTCCACTCGCCCATCTGTTATCATGAGCGAACATAGGGCCATTAGGCATGGGGGCGTGTGCAAGACATTGGAAATATTGCAGACTTGATATTACTGGGAAAGCATTAATTCAATGTGCTTGACACTATCTCCTCCCCTCACCAGTGCTAAGTGGAAAAGCCATTCCACCAGAAGACCTCATGCCGGTTAGTGAAGCCACACTTTGCTTGGCATACGGTTTCCCTAGATGTTATCAGCCCTCTGCCAACGGCAGCTAATTAGTCCAAGTACATTTTGGTAGGAATTGACCACTTAACCTGGTGAGTTAAAGCTAGAGTGATACGAGACTTAGGGGCAGTGACAGTGGCCAAATTTATCATGGAATACATTATTCAGCGGCATGTCTGCCCTCAATTCCTCCTTACAACTAATGGAACTAACTTCACTTCTCATATTATCCCAAAGCTTAATGAACTGATGGCCATCCGTGGTGTTCTAACAACTCCGTATCACCCCAAGTCTAACGGAATAGTTGAACAAGTTAATGGGACCCTGGTGAACATACTCTGGAAGTTAGTTACTGATAGGCCCTCTGATTGGAGTACCCTCCTTTCTACCACGGTGTTTGTTTACAACATTAGTTACCATTCTGCCACGGGGAAAAGCCCATTCCAATTTTTTTACAGATGGCACCCTCTCTCTCTGCCCGCCCTCCTATATGCCCGTGTAGAGGACATTGGAAGAATGGATCTGTATCCCTATTTGACCATCCTAATGAATACGCTAATTAAATTACAAACCAAAGTGTACTCGTTCAGCTTAGCCAAGAGAATTAAAAGCCAGGCTGCCGATCAGGTATGGAGGAGCGGCCTAGCACAGTTCAAGGATGGAGACATGGTCCTATTCCATTATCAACATGGGTTTGGCCGCAAACACAAGCTGGCCAGTATTTGGATCAGGCCATTCAAAGTCATTGAGAAGACAGGATAGAAGCATTTACTATCAAGGACCCCGCTAGCAAAAGGATCATCAACTGAGTGCATGCGAAGTTCCTACGGGCATATAAGCAATAGGAGTCTTATTTTCCAGTCAAGGAGGGGGTAATGTCGTAATTCTGATATGACTGGATGATAGCCCTAAATCGTTATGGCAGAACAGAAGTAATCCACCGAGAATTGATATGAGTAATAGTAATTTGAGTGCTTTAAAATGAGGTGATATTGGGTTGTTGGGAAATTGTCTTGGATAGGCGATTGGGAAATTACAAATAAAGAATTGACGGAACCAATGAGATATGGTGAATCAAATTAATAAGCCATAGAAGCTTTAGCATCTGAATTCGCTACAATATAGGTGGATTGGGATGATCAAAAGAAGGTTGTTATTAAGTAGTTTAGAGTAAGCGGAACAGCGAGAATCCACTTTATTTATTATATTAAATAAAAGATAGTTGTGGGAGCAAGTGCTCCATATTTACTTGAAGTTTATTCTGTTGGTTTAAGGATGACGATCATCATATCGTTGGCCTAATTGCTCAGTGGGTCAAACCTTGTGCAAAATCCTATGGCGTATCTCTACTATTCAGCTGATTTTATACCATTCTCAAAAACTTTGCACCCCCATCTGATCTGTGGGGGCTTTCCATGCCCACACCGCCTGTAGCTTATCCTGGCACACCCCCAATCCATTCCAGAATACCACGTTGCTAAGGAACATTACCGAGCTTTGGTTGAATTCACACTTGGAGGGCTTCAACCTTAAACCCATGTAGTCAATCGCCCCCAAAACTTCCTGGGCATCTTGTACATGCTCCTCCTGGGTCTGCAAGAATACTATGATGTTGTCCATATATGCGGTGCAGCATTGACAGATCATTCCTCCAAGGCCATGATCAATCATCTGCTGGAACACCACTGGGGCATTCCTCAGCCTGAAAGGCATCACGTGATATTGGTACACCACTAGGTGACACTTGAACACTGTCTATTGCTGGTGCTCTGGTCTCACCGGTATCTGATTAAATGTGTCCACAAGGTCAAGCTTTGTAAACACTGTACATCTGGTAACCATTAGAAAGAATATCCTCCAACAAGGACATTGGGTATGAATCAAGCTTCATGACCATGTTTAAGGGTTGGAAATCCATGCATGGGTCTAACTCGCCACTCGCTTTCAGCACCAGCAATATAGGAGACACCACCGGAGACATGGAGGACTCGATTAACCCTTTGTGCATCATTGATTCCACATGGCCCTCCAATGCTTCTCTGACTCATTCATTAAGAGCATTGACCAGGAATCCCCAGGGAAGCTTCATCCCCTCCTTGAACTGGAATGAAAATGTGAAGGAGCCCTTAGGGGAAAAAGGCGAACTTCAGATGGGACTGAAACATCAACAAAGTTGCTATACTCAGCTGGTAATTCCACCTCCCGCATCACCCCTAAGCTCTGGAATCCACTCAGGATGTCACCCCTGACCTCCAACTTCCACCTCATCTGAGGCCAATCTGTGACGTCAAGGTAATCATCTTATGTACCAAATCAATATGAGGCTGGAAATGATGCCACCATAGCATCACTAGTACCACGGGATAGGCTAGATTCCTGATTGCACAGAAATCCTCATTCAACCAAAATGGGTTCTACCGAATGACAATCAGGGGCTCCAATCACCATGATGGGGCTCATCTTGATACATCAGCAAACATTAACTCAGGACCCCTTCTCATTTCTAGCTTCAAACGTTCAGCTAAGGTGAACTCCACATAATTTTCCTCAGCCCCATATCCACCAGGGCCAGCACCTTCTCTGTCCGACCATGTGAGTATAACTCCACCAGAATAAATAACCTAAATAAAGTGAAGAAGTAGATTTAATGTTTGAAGCATTCTCAGATTGCAAATTTGCAGGTAAGGTAGGTCTGGGACTATAACTCTTCCTGGGTCCCTGGCCTGTTCTTCCTGACTCCTCATTGTTTCCCTGACGGAATCTCCCATGGATATTCCCAAAGTTCCAGGGTGATCTCTGCCAGCCTCCTCGTCCTCTGCTGGTCACAACGGGTGGCTGGACCCTTTCCAGGGACATTGAATCCTCTTGCCAATTACGCGCCAAAGCTAATTGTTTCTCCGCCTGATCTGCCAATGCAATTTATTCCGCCAACGAACTCTGAACCTTAGCAGCCGCCATGGCAGCTAACATATCCGCTTACAGCCCTTGTCTGAACATTCACAATGATTGTAAATCCGAGACTCTTGTTGCTTTCGCCAATGGGTGGAAAATATGCCCATTTCTTCCACCAATCCTAGGCCCTGACTTACCTTCAACAAAGCTGACCATTCTTCATCGTGTGCCTCATCTGGGTAGGCTGCCTGGTCAATCCAATTGACACACCTATTTATGGATCTGAGAAGGCGACCTTGCTCCTCAACCAACTCTTGCACCCACCCAGACAGTTCTGGGGGTAGTGCCTCCATGATTTGCGCAATCTGAAAATAGAAGGGGGTCTCCTCATCTATCACTTGAGCCAACTGTGCCTGAAAACAGATCCATGACACCACTTTGTGGATCTTCTCCAAAGCTTCCATGGGCAAAGCAGCCTGACCTTTTGGAGAGGTAGGACCTCTCTGGCATTCCTCCATCTTAATGGGTCTTGTACCACATACTTAAACCACCTCGCTGATTACAAACATAAGCTAAAAACTCACCATCACCACCGTCAACACATGGTGGTACCATTCCTCCCCTCCTGGAGCCACCATCTCTTCTTGGGGCCCACACAAAACTGACAGGAAAGTGTTTGAGTTGCATCTAATGTAACATGTGGGTTCGCGCTAATATGCCACAAACGAATTGGGCAGTAAGAGCCAGGTTACTGAACATACTAGCGACAGGCCTGAAGAAGCCCATCCCCAAACCTGACTGCCATGTCTTGTCATTGCCACGTTTTCTTGAACCACCGTTCCCATGATGCTGCACATTAACAGCAGAGTCTGGGACCAGGAAAGAGCTGAGAACAACTCCAACGCCACACTGAGCTCACTGGTTGAACTCATAGTATTGATCCAATCTGCATATAATTCTTAAATAAATTAATATTTTTCTTTGAGCAAGCTAATTCTTTATTTGATTTTTATTTTCCTCATAGAAGACACAACTGCCCTTCAGGGCCGCGGCGTCCTCCCTAAATAGTGCCCTGATAGTATGGAATAAGCCTCTATTTTGGTTAAGCTCTTTGAACCCCAACCACCACATCATTAGTGAAGGTTCCCCATCCCACCGGATCACCATCCACGTTGCACATAAGCCAATTGTCATTCTACAGATGTGATTCAGGTTCAGGATGGCAAATTTTCCAAACTCTGACCTTCCCAAGTTTGATACCAATTGAATCAGGGCCACATTTGGATCGAACGCCACTCATTCTGAAACAATGTACAGATCAGGTGCCTCCTGATCCATTAAACCCCCAACCACCACAAAGTCCTTCAAAGCTCCTATGCAAGGACCCCCTTTTATAAGCTTGGCAGGGGTCCCCTGGTGAAAGAAATTTCTTGGATGGGGATTGGCTAAAGTTCATAAAATTGCTACCTAATGGGTACATGTTGGCCAATTGGAATTTCCCTTCCATCATTCTGCTTCCCTGAAGCGAGTACTAAGTTGTGATATGCTATTCCCCATATTTCCCAATTTGTACTAGGTTAAGCTATTTTGAACATATCCACAAACTCCCCTTGACCCTCAAAATACTTAAATGCTAATGGTTGGATGTTGAGGAGGGTTTTTTACCTTTTATCATGTTTCTTATAAAATTCATAAAAATCCAATTTTATTAGAGCTTTATATTTACCTTTAATTCTATATGTAAACTTTTGTAAAACCAGCCAGAGTGA
This sequence comes from Massospora cicadina, assembly GCA_022478985.1. Taxonomy (NCBI): domain Eukaryota; kingdom Fungi; phylum Entomophthoromycota; class Entomophthoromycetes; order Entomophthorales; family Entomophthoraceae; genus Massospora; species Massospora cicadina. The sequence continues at coordinate 40,326 of JAKSZP010007942.1, forward strand.
AGCACCAGCGAGAAAAAAAGCTGGTTTTCTATAATCCTAGCCATTGACCATCTCACTTAGTGGGTTGAGACCATCTTGTACCTGCTGCCACTGCCAAGGCTACCACCTTGTTCTTGTTTAGCTCAATATTCACCCAGCATGGGTGTCCTAGAGTTCTACTATCAGACCATGGGTTAAAATTCACTCACTAAGTTGTCTAAGAAATTGTCCTCTTTTATTTGATACTGGCCAACATTTTACTGCACCTTATAAGTCTTTGACATACAGTGCAGTTGAGTGGGCAAATTGGACTATATCTATTCTCTATAAAATGGTTGCTCAAAACACATCCAACGCAATTACTACCTGCCATCCATTTTATTAGCCTTTAGATCAGCTACTATTGAGTGATCAAATTGTCCCCATTTCAGGCATTTTATGGTAGAGAGCCTTAACTGCTTAGCATATTCCAGCACTTACTAGACTTTGGCTCTCCCTTACTGCTGAAATGGCAATGACAGAGCTAGCTGATGAGATAACTAGGCTGGAAATGCTAGCTACTCAAGAGATCTTCACCATCACCACCAATGAATCTATTGTTTCAAATGCCAAACATCCCACTCTTTCCTTATTCCACATCAGGAACCTCATATTATTCTATCATCACTGCCCTGGTGGATGCCCAAATAAGTAAGCATTTCTTTTAGTGTCACTAATATGTACTCTTTAAGGATGGCTCTGAATACTCCACTGATTCGGTTGTTCAGAGCATGGTAGTTAACCTTGTCATGCTAGGTTCATGTGCCCTTATGTTTCCCTATGCCAGGATACTGGGTGGGGCGATTTTTTAGTTTTTACTCCATAATAGCCCAACTTATCTTGGAATTAGGCAAGCTAATATATAAAATGCCTTCTTATAGGGAAGATCCTCATTAGTCAAATGTATTGTTGACTAATGTGACCTAGACTCTAACTGAGAAAAAATTAATAATGGGGATTTGGGAATTATCATAAAATGAGATTGGCTTAACTCAGTGGTTGCAATCTGGGTGCCCTCAACAATGGGAGGTTGAGAATCTTTAAGACAATTAAGAAGAAAGGCCACGACTTGACCCTCATATTGGATGAGAAGTAAAGGTCTTGAACAAAGGAAACTTGAGCGCCTCATCCATCACATGACACTTACTCATTATATAGTTAATGAAAGCTTTTAACAGTAAAAACGATCAATTATTTCTTAGATAAATTTTTACACCTTTCTCTTTACATAGTTATGATAAGTGGTATCATAATCCAGGATAGTGCATAATAGTGGACCCTGAAAAAAGTGAAAGTTTTTAGTAATTTCTCCTTCCAGCCATCCTGAAGAACCAAGCCATCCCAAAGATCATTCCCTTCTTCCATTCCTATAGCTCCAGGCACCCAATTTTCTTAACAGTTGGTTTTTCTTGTATATAGCCAAAAAGATATACAAGCAATTTGGCAATTTTAATTATTGGACAACATGGAAGATAAAATTAAAAGCCTGGAGAGCTTGAATAGTCATACCTATATCTAGAAATTAACCTTAAAAGTTAGGCAAATTATATAATTTAGTTGCAAAAGGCTAACTGATCCTATCAAAGTTGGCTGGTCAAGTTTTAAACTAATTTATAATTTAATTTGTAATGACCAACCTGATTCCAAATGAGTGTTTGGATTGCGCTTTTTCTGTGATGTACACCCCAAGGCTTGGTGTTGGGATTCTCAACAGTTTAAATGAAGCCTCAACTTGGGGCTTCAAACTTGTTACTTATTTTGGGCAATATCAACCTATATTTAATATTATTAATCTACCAATCGATGCTTTGTTGGTTCTAAAGCCCAAAATCATTATTAACTTCGTTTTACTTAACATCATCCAAATTCAATTAATATTGGATGAACTCGAGATAAATTATCAAACTACTCCACTAATTGATAATCCTGGCTGATAAACTCTATAGCTAATATTCTACTCTGGAGGGAACTAATCCCTTATTTCAATGTTATCTTATCTCAAACTTCACCTTATCTTATGAGTACTTTATCTGTTACCTACTTCTCTTTATCCTCTAAAAGATCTAGGATAATATTTCCTATTATATTCCCAATTCCACCAGGGTACATGCTGATCAATCCTTAAAACCCTTATCTTATCTTTTCTCTTCTTAGCACTATTTAAGATGCTGATTATTTGATTAATAAAATGAATTTTATGCTTTACCTCTACTGGCTCTTTAGTAAAAGTTCACTCTTGTTTTTGGGACCTCTGAACCAGTGTGGTTAAGTCCCTAACTCTTAACTTTTGGGACCTCTGAACCTGCTTAGGTTAAGTCCCTAATTATAAACTATAGGACCTCTGAACCTGTTGTTAAGGTTAAGTCCTACTCTCGCCTGTCCACCTCAGCAAGCTTTATAGGACCCACCTTCAGACCTCCCTCAGTCCCAACACTTGGTATTGTCTTCGCCAATATATTGGAGCTGAAGTTGTTGTTTTCTGGTTTCCTGGAGATGTCCTGTTTAGAGATTTTAACTTCTTTTGAGATGGCTCTTGATGAAAACCTGGCTCCTGAAGGGCAATGCCAAAGCATTTTCACATTCAGTATAGTCCATTCACTGGCTTTTATCCTAGTTCACAACTAATAATCCTATTATCATGTATATACAAAGGAACGTAAAATAAATGATAATCTAAAGCTTAAAAATATTCATAACTTTTTATAAAGGCAAAATCTCTTCATGTAGATAGGATGTATGAAAATCTAAGACGTAGAGAGCATCTAGGTCATTTTTAATTAGGATATTCACCTCTCATCAAGCATGAGGTCCAAGCATTGGTGATCATCCTCCATTGAAATCTACATTGATGTTCCTAATTTTCTAATGCTTCGTGATTGCAACTCTAGGATTTAGATTATCGCCTTACTCAGACTGTCATTTGGTGGTTCAATCCAAATTATATCTTGTAATAATTCTAATTTCCTCTATCAGTTTTTGCTTATTTGGTGGCATTAAAACATTAAGAAAATACTCATTAATTTTGGTGAGGTTTGGCTTATATATGCATCCAAACTTCTCATTATTTTCTATATAGAATAGGTTTAGATCTTACACTCTCATAAATTCTGACACTTGTATTAGAGAAACCATGGCAAAAACAGTTTCTTAAAGTGGTAGAATGACTTAAAAATAGTTAGAATTTTTCATATGTATCATGTATGTCAGTCAAAAATTCAGCAAAAGTATCATATTAAGGTGTTTGCCCACCATAGCTTGCCTAATGAGCTGATTTTGTAACATAATAATTTTTATTCCACCTATTGGATTGATTCTTTGAAGGGTAGAATATTCAACCCTGCTGACCTTCAAGCATTCAACATCAGTCAGATGTTCATATAAAATGTATATACCCATTGATATTCCAAGGAAACTGGTCTAAAACTGAGGTTACTTGGGCATTCACATTAGTAGAAATATTACAAGCCACCACCATTCCAGTTGCTTGTGGAGACATTTGTTAGAGAAGGGTGGCAGTAAAACGTTTAATGGCTGGAATGATCTATAAACCTTTTGTTCCTCTCTGAGAGATAGCCCCCTTGACACCCAGTATAATCACATGTATTATTCAGCCATCATAACAACTTAATATAGGATTTAAAAATACTATATACCTAATCTGTGAACAAAGAAATGGGGTTTTGAGAAAGCAAACCGAATTTTAAAGGGTTTCTATGCACAGTATTTGTAAAAAAACAGTAGGATAATAAAATACCTACCATTACAAGTTTATCAGTATTTAGTACCGGGGTTTAAAAGGGAAGTTTTGTCTATTATAAAGTACATAGGTGGACCAGCACAGTAAAAAAAGCTCTGATTGTTCAAATTATTGTAAATTAGCTCAACATTCTTATAACTTTTATATATTTATCAGACCTTGCTTTAATAATTTTTTACATGACCCATGCTATAATTTGGACAATGATTGCAAAACAAGGAGGACTTACAAAGGAAAAAAGGTATAAGTTGTCCTCCCTCCCTGATATTAAAGAACAACCATATACCAACGTTGGATTAGAACCAAGTATGCCAAAATTTGGTCTAAGGTTTCATGCAATGGGGTTGTCAGTATTTAATCACCAGCTTAAGCTTTACTAGTTAATTAAATAATGAAAATGGGTCATTAAAATTTATTGGAAAAACGGGGATTCAAGTCCCATTCTTTATACCATACTACATAAATTTGGCAAACGCTACTACAGACAAAAAATCAAGTTAAGGCCTACTCAAGTACCATACTACTCCTGATAGCAGGATATTCCTATTGGATAAATCCAGCTCAATACCAGAGTTAAATGACTATAACTCACCTCTAACAATTTCCATGTAGTCATCTTGATAGATCCTCATCTTGTTGATTGCCTCCATTAATAAACCATATAATTTCTATAAGATGAATCAAAGATTGGTGGGCCTTGTATCAGACCAGCTTGAGTAGGTCTCAAATCACATATTTCATTCTAATCTTAAAAATTTCTATTCTCTTGTGCTAATGTTCTGCTCTGGGCGTTGGCTTGAGGATTCTCCATCACCTCTGCAGGAACAGGAGAGTTTCATACATCTTTTGAGATTAGTTGACCAGCCATTTTATTATTCTTTTATGGGTTTTTACAGGTAGGACTCTCCATTAGAGGTAACAGGGTGCGTTGGCTGTTCGTCTAGGTCACTGTGATCCTCACCATGGCGTTACTAGTTTCTTTGATCATTGAAAAGCTTGAAGTTTTAATTTTTTACTGTTAACTGGAGTTTTTTGTCCTTATATTCACGTACCTGGTGGTTTTGGACCCTTTTAGTCCCTGATGTAGTTATTTTAGACCTAACTGAGAAACATTTAGCAAAGCTAAGCAGGAGCTAGATTCCATTGCTTTGGAAGCTTCTATCAAATTAAAGATTAGCAACTCTTATCCACCCTTTTTTGTTGTCGACTTACTCTTTATACTTTTCCCCAGTGCAGGTAAAGAATATTTAAAACTTTATTAACTCATCCTCACTTATGAAACTTAATAGAAGGTCTGGAAAGCCTTCTGGAAGCCCGTTGCCCTGACTTTCTTCCTCTCAAACCTTCTACAAGTTCTTTGCACTTTGTCAAGCAGGATGCTTATAGGTGTCCTATTTATATGAATTCTAAAGATGGGCCTGACCCTACTTTTGTCTGATGTAGTTAAAACGTCATTTCTCTGACAGACTTTGAAGAGTCCCACAATGAGTGCTCGGGTATGGTGGGATCCACTGCAATTCATCATGTGATTAAAGCTCTTTATTTGATTCCCCTACACCAATCAAAGGGGTAACAGGTAATTAGCCTTTTTGCTTCACATATGGAGACCCCTCTATATATATTTCCCTTGGAAACATTAATCTTTATAGATAAATAAAGGATTTTTTACTTCCATACCTTAGATTTTGGGAGCTCACGTATTTTCTGAGTTCTAGACCCAAGCTTATTTAAATAAATTATTAATTTAGCCACAACTGTTTACCCACAGAGACCTCTATATTAATGAACTTAAAAACACCAATTCCATTAAAAATGGATGCAAATTTAGATAACTTCTTTGCTCTCAGTAAAACTCAATGGTTGGCTGGAGTCTAGCTCCAAGTGTCATGGTTAGATGACATCATAGTGAGGACCAACCCTAAGGATAAGGCGGGGCGCCAGGAGGCCCAGAAGGTGAAGCTACAGGCCCTCACTGACCTTAGGCATACACTAGACCAACGCTGGGTACAAGCCAAATTTGCTCAGGTTGGTACTAGTGAGGTGCCAAATGCCCAGCCCCTTATGTTGGCCCAGGCGTTAAAACGGATGGTCTACTTAATTAATGCAGACGGTTCCATTTGGCTAGTCAAGGAACGGGGTTTTGAAACCCATTTCATTTATGAAACGACATGTTCAGGTCAGATCCAACTTTAATTGATTACTCAAGTGAAGTCAATTCAGCATATTTGACCAATTTGGATGGTAGTGTTTGCCTGTTGGTGGGTTGGTGCTTAGCCCACTTCAGTGAACCCCATATTCCACTTACGTAGCTTAATTCTGTTTCCCATGACCAACACTCCTTGTTGGTCAACTTCCCAATAAACATTTTCCCGTTTTACATTTTTATTTATGAAATTTTGAACGATCCTGTTCACAAACCTCTTTGAGGAAGTCTCACGCTCCATTAACCTTGCCATTTTGAACACAATCAAGCTATCCCCTAATGCACCATTGGTTCGCCCAGGTTCCCTCAAACCTGGGTCATTTACCCCTTCCTCTTTATGCACCGCGTCGTTTTTGGTGGGTTAATTATTATAAAAAATCGCACTTCTCTGCCTAAGTTGTTATTGCTTCAGCACCCTCTGCTGGGTTCTAATAACTTTTGTACTAACAGCTAGTTCCCTGGCTTTTGCCTTGTGCATTGAGCACTACCACGCTGGAAACAGGAGAGTTATAGATACTCTCCTTACACCAAGTTAGTATTTATTAATACATCTGACATAATTTTTTTGTTATAGAGCTTCTTTTTTTGAAAAATGCAAACCCCATTTATAGGCTCGTCATTATGGTGATGGATAGCAAAGTCCATCCTGCTATCAGATTGACTATTCTGCCTCCTAAACCTAAAAATTCTTTTTAACATTAATTTTTATATCAAAGTGAGCCTTTGATAAGCTCTTGCAGGTCTAACCTCGAGCCAATATCTGAATATCATATCACCTCTGAGAACCTGCGCTTGACCCCCAATATGAATTGCCATACTCAGGAGGTGGAAAAATGTTGCTATTACAATATGGCGGTAGGTATGCTTTTTATTTAACTGAGGCAAGCCGACCAATGGACAGGCATTACCAAAAGAAAGAAATGAAAGAAAGAATTGACATGAAACCTGAACAGGGTCAACTCTGTTGAAGAAAGTTTTTCCACCTCCAGATTGGGACTCAAATTTTTCTGGTTACGTCATGGGTAAGGTTTTCGTGTTATTAGACCTACTGACTGCCAATAGCTTCCTTTGGCTGGCACCCCAATCGATGTGCAAAGGGTGGGAATCGAACCTGCAACCTTCAGGTTGGTAGCCGTATGCCCTTACTGACTCACCTTCCACCCCTGGCGGTAGGTATGCTACTTCAGAAAATGCTGCTGGGTATGTCCTATCAGTTGCAAGAGTGGTAACTGCTTCACTTCATTTTTAATTTAAAACACATCCCAGTGACATAATTATTATTCCTGATGCAGATCCTATTTGTGAATTACATTATTTGTTATGAATAAAGACTACTCAGGGGTTTTTTGCTTTTTGCAACTCTTTAATCCCATCTTGTGGAATTTAGAAAATATATTAAAAGATACTGGTGCACTTATAATCTTTATTTATTAAGGCCTATCTGACTACCTTAAGTTAAACTATTTACCTGGTATATGGTTAGGGCAGGTGCCTCCCAATGTATTCTTACACTGAAAGTTTAGTGACTATTTGATTATAAAATTGGTTAGTATCGCCTGAAAGACCACTTATTGTCAGTCAAAAATCTACCGTACCAACTATCTTGGGAGTAAGTGGTGGCGTAAATTTGATATAGAATCAATATGAAATCCTATACCATAGAATTATCCTTGAAGATTGGGAAGGAATTATTATCCATCATTTCATGAAGCAATAATTTCAAGAAATATTCCACAAAGGACCAATTTACAAACTCACTCTTGAGCCTCTGCTGAAGCTCACTCCAGAAGGTTTCTTGTCTTCCTGTCTGAAAAAGATGTAGTATCATTTGATGCGGCTTCTGAAAATGTAATACCTGAATACTTAGAGTTTTTTGATATCAACTTCCAGTTAATTTTATTCACATTTTGTCTCTCTTCTATCCTTTGACTTCTCGAGAAGATGGAGCGTTAGATGTAAAGGTTACAAAGCAACTTACTAAATGATCCATCTTTTAGATTACCATTTTAGTATTCTCACCGCTCCTCTTTATATAATAATCAGGTAGTACTCTACTCCCTTGAGTAAATTATTTTAACTTGAATAATGTTACCATACCATTATACATTCCATTACTATTGATGCATAAATTGTCTATTATGTGGATAAAGCCAAAGTCTTCTTCAAATTGGATTTCTTGAACGCCTCAAACCAGATACACGTCAAAAAGTGGATAAAATGTCATAATGAATTCTGTATCAGTAAAGCCTTTCCATATTTTGGGCCATGCCTTTTGATCTTAGGAATGTGCTTGAGATTTTCAAAATCATATTGATGCAGCATTAGGAGAGTTGTTCAATGTATGTTCTGTGGCTATATTGAAGACATCACTTTTTCCCCTTTGATCATAAGTTCCATGAGATTCAACTGCTGCATGTGGTTATGTATTTGAGAGAAACGAATCTGACGCTGAAAACAAGTAATGTGAATTCTTATAAATTTTTTTTTACTTGAGCAACATCGCTTTTGACAAAAGAAATATGACCACTCCAACAAAGTGAAGGCTATTGATGATTGTCCATGCCAACCTCAGTAGAAAGAATTGAGAAGATAAGGGGAGCGTGCACCTTCCTAAGAGATTCATTCCAAATCTTTCAGAGGTAGATGCACAATCCTTTAAAGCTAGTATAGCAAAAGATCTTCAATGGCCATCTTCACTATAGTATGCCTTCCAAAACTTGATGTGCACTTTGCTCTCCACGGAAATTCTTCACCACGTGGATCCAGATATGGAGTTGATAGTAGCTAATGATGCTTTTAACTTTGCTATTACTGCTGGTCTCTATAAGAGGGCTATAAAAAGTTAGAGTTTTATAGAATAAAAAAAATATTTGAGGTGGGTTGACCTTAGGACAAATATACCACACCGAGAATTTTTCTAGCCAGTTTAGGTTTTGAACTCAAAACCTGTATTAGGGTGGAAGCAGCTTTACCTGCCAGGCTAACCACCCTTGAGTTTTATAGAATAGTATTCCGGTAAGAAATTGTTACCTGAGTTTTGTTTTGCTGTTTATTACTGTTGGAAAATTACAAGTTTAATATGGTATTAAACGTGCTTTGGTCTATAATAATGACAAAATCAGTCAAAAGACCCTGGCTGATTCTTGGTGGAATACTTCAATATAGGGGCAAAACTATTCCATCCTGTTCTCATCCAAATCGTCCAGTTCTTATAAATTAGGTTGTGCCAAAGCTGCGTCTGAATACAGAAAGTTGTGTCAAGGCTCCTCCTCAGCCCCTCAACAAATCAGTTAAAACGCTTAAGCAAAGACCACCCTTTTTATAGGGGTGGGGGGTCCCACAAGGTGAAGATATTTTCTCTCATATGGCTTGTGTTAAAGATATTATATCTTTGCCAAATGGACTAGTCCTACCCAGTAATTGACCATCCATCAGTCATTCAATTGAAGCAAAGCGAGACTTTAGAGCTCAAATTGGTTAAACTTTTATATTCCCTAATTTGGACATTCCTAGCTTATCTGAACTTTGAGCCTCAACACAATTAATTACTAAGCAAGATCGTAATAGGGTTCATTTTTTAAACCCTGTCAACACAATTAATAAAATAAAAAAAATCCACCTTTTTAGCGTTTAGTTTTATTCTTTTTAGTATAAGTTGTGCAAAATATCCCCTTAATCAAATATCCATCAGTAGAGAGATTACTTATACTGCAAAAAAATTGGTGGAATATAGGTGAAAAACGCACCAGCGAGCATTTTAAAGGCCTAAAATCTAACAAATGGTGCTCACTACTGGGGTATCCTGTACATCAAAATCTTTCTAATAAAAATGGAGACTGTTGTTACATTAACCCTTATAGCCTCCCCGCTGCTTAAGAATCAAGGATAGCTGCATCAGAACAGCAGCTAGCCAGTTCACTCTCTCAACTTAAACAGTTATACAGCTATCCATTCCAGCCATCTCTAAACCCCCTCCCAGAGACAAGTTTACCCCTTGTGATGGCAGCATTTTCTCATTCCTCTTCATCTATGAATCGGCGATGGAATGCATGAATGACCATCACAAAATGAATTATATACTTCCCTGTTTAATTCAAATGGCTTAAGAGATATTGTTTCCATAAATGGATACCCTTAAAATTCTGGTCAGAGGTAAAGATATGCTTTTGAAAGAGTTCATCTCTCCGCAGAGTTTAAAGAGAAAAAACAGTCTTTAATGCGCTTTAGCCTGAAGAGGGAGAATCAGTTGCTTCATTCGTCGATCAGTTTTACATTGAAGCTCAACCCTTGCTACTGGCAAAATTCCTGCCTCTTGATGACGCCATTGCTGCCATTTTAAGTGGGATGACTTCTCTCCCTTTTCTATAAAGTCATCTTATCTCAATTAAAAGGAATTTTAGGAGCATACGGGATATAATGGAGGCTTTAATGGTGGTTGCAGACTTTTCGATTTTGAGACCACCCAAAGAGTGGTGTTGAAGCCGCAATCCTTAACCTTTGAAGATCTCCCCACTATAGCATGGCAGAAGGAGTCCACGCTGACCCTACTGACCCCTCCGGTGCTGACTACCATTCCCAAGTTAGTTCTTGTGGGGCGTCCCAAACTAGACTGCCCTCCTCCATTAAAGGTTGGCCAAAGGGAATCAGGGGTGACAAGATCAGGCTCCTTCCCTCAGCTGCACCCCCATCAGGCCTTTAAAATCAGTTGAGTTCTCGCCGCCCCATGCACTCTCTTATGGGGTCCATCACAGTGGCTCCACCCTCACATCCCTCAAAGCCGTCCTCCATAACAACCACAGCCTCTCCTCAAACTACGCACCTGAAGGGTTCTTCTCCTACAGTGGCACCAAAAGTTGGTGAAGCTACGATGCTCCCTTCAAGAGCCCTCACCTGTGAGGAGAACAAGCCAGTTTCTTGGCCACCTTTTAGCCACTCTTTAGTGTGCATTAACAACCCACTTATGACAAGTCTGAAGGGGGGTGAAGAGGCGGGCTATTATGACCTGGGAACCCCAATGGAAGTGCAGATACCAGATAGGTTGAGGTCTGAAAGAGAAGATATGGCATGATACCCTGAAGGACCTATCTCCAGCAGGTGTTGAGGTGCTCAGAGGTTATCAATACTTCCAGTTATGCTGACCAGCTTATTGGTACAGTGATCCGATCAACTAAACAAGTTCATGCCTTAAGTCCATTAAGGATAGATACCATGTGATGGCTCAACTGCCTAGCCTCTCTCAGTTTAAAGGAGGTTCTCGTCCCCCACCTACTTTTAGTAGCATGATAACCAAGGTAGAGGTTGTCATCAACAAGGCTAAGTTCTAGCCTTCCTTGATATGTGTGCTCCAGTGAACGTGGTCTCTATATAACTCAATAATAAAAATAAGTTGGCGCTTTACCTGACTAGTTGCAAGAGTTTGGAACTGCTGGGCCCTACAACATACGAGCTATTAGAGCCTACTCTTCCCTACCCATATGGATTGGGAAGCTCCTACTGGCTGCCCCCGCTGTAGCATTAAACAATAATGCATACGACTTACTCATTGGCACTCAATTCATGATTGAGTATGATGGAATCACTAATATGAAACATTAATTTCTCTCCCCGCTATAATATAAGTTCCCATGTTCTTTACAAATGATGGGCTCAAGAAGAAAGAATACACTTGCGTCGTTGAGTAACTTTCCTCTGCCCTCACTATTACTTATACCACGTCAAGGAGAAACAAAAGAAGCTTCCTGACTCCGTGGATGCTTCAGAGGGCCTTTCCATTGTATGCGTCAGAGGAGGTAGTAGTCAAGGCGGGTGAAAAAAGTTGATAGACATCAATATTACCAAGCAAATCCCCCCAACTGCCTACTGCACTTAAAAGGCATTACGGGGATAAGTCCTTTCAAACCACAGATGTTGCCAGGATCCTAGACCCTGCCTACCAGTCACCTATTAATCTTCTTCTGGGGAATCTCACTAACAAGGACATGGTTGCAAAGAAGCATCAGGAGATTGGAAAATCCCTACTGATTCCAATTTAGGACATCCAACTAGTCCATTTTATTAAGTCTTTACTAGATATAGGACTACCCACTGACCAATTAATGTGCGCTTTGCCCAACGTTCAAATATATAATAATCTAACTCCCACTTAACTTAATAAAGCTTATTATTTATTGGAGTCTTATAGTGACATATTATTCAGGTCAGATACTGACTATGGGCATATGAAGGACTGGAGACACATTATTGATGTTGGTGATGCCAAACCTATTCAATCCAAGCCTTTATTGGAAATCAAAAGTTGAGGAGCTCCATATGAGGACTGAGCTTAAACAGTTACTGGACGCAAAGCTACTGGTGCCTTCTTAAAACCTTTGTCTTCTCTGTTGATGATCATAAAAAAGAAGAATGGGTAGGAATTGGGTAGTTATGGACTACCACAAACTGAATAATTTTTTTAAGAAGGACATCTACTCAATCCCCTGAATTGATGACGTTCTGGATAACTCTCTGGGTCCAAGTTCTTTTACGTCATGGACTTGGCTAGAAGATACTGGAAAATGTACCTCTCTCCTCTAGACCAGGAAAAATGTGCGCATATATGCAGTGAGGTTCTTTTCCAACCTACTCAATTACCACAAGGGTTGTGCAATGCACCTGCATCTTTCCAGAGAGTCATGGACCACATTTTTCAGGACCTGAAGTTCAGTTGCGTCATTGTATATTTAGATAATATCACCGTTTTTTCCTGAATCTTTAATGAGCATATTTCTCATTTAAAGGAAGTTTTCCAGCAGCTGCGGGCCTCTAACATAAAGCTAAAGCCCTCCAAATGTATTTTCTTCTCTAAGAAGCTGGATTTCTTGGGCCGCGCCATCACCTCAGATGGGATCCAGCCTCTCCGTGATAAGGTTGAGACTATAACCAAGATGCCTGACCCCAAAACCCTCTGCAATATTCAGGTGTTCTTGGGCATAATAAGATATTACCATTAATTTATCCCCAAATTTGCTCAGCTTGGTGAGTCCTTCATATGACTTTTAGCTAAGAGCACTCCTTTCCATTGGTGAGCAGAACAAAAGGCTGCCTTTGAAACGTTAAAAAGGCTGCTGAAGCGACGGCCAATTTTACGCCACCCTGACTATAGTAAACCCAAAATGATGTTTACTGATGCCTCTGACTACGCTGTTGGAACTATCTTGGTTCAACTGGATGAGCTTGGGGTTGATCATCCGTTTAATACTTCATCAAGATGCTTTCTAAGTCAGAACACAACAATAGCGTCACTGAGAAGGATTACCTTGCTGTCTTGCTCGCTGTTAAATATTACCTCTCTTTCTTATATGGGACCTCGGTAAAAGTGGTTACTTACAACGCTTCTTTATAGTGGTTACATAATATGAAAGATCCCACCGGGCGTTTGGAACGCTGGGCTTTGAATCTCCAGCACTATGGTATGACCATTGAGCACCAAACCAGGATGAGCGACATGAATGTCAATGGGTTGACTTGGCTGCCCGTCCTTCACTTAGATAATAGTGAAACAGAGAGGCTGAATTATGTTCTAATGACCCCTGATGCTTGAAAAGTTAGGGATAAACCCGTCCAGAAGATGCTAGCTCTGCACTCCCATAACATTAATGTGGGTAATGGGAAACTATACAATAAAGTAGGGGTGAACTGGTTACCCTACCTCCAACCATCTGATTGATTACATGTCATTATGGAGTCTCAAGCCATCCTATGGCATAGTGGAGTGCGGAAAACCTATGAGTGGGTGAAAGAACGCTATTACTGGGAGGGAGTCATGGAGGCTATCTTTGAAGTCCTTGATGTCTGTCTGACATGTAAAAAGCAGTCCATCTTCAAAAACAGGTATTAATATCAACCTACCACTCTGCAGCAGCTCTTCTACACAATAAGCCTAGATGTGGTTGGCCCTCTACCCCAAACTACGGGTGGAAATTGATATATCTTGGTAGTAATTGATTACTTTATCAAATGGGTAGAGGCTGTGGCTCTTCTGGCTAAGATATTCAAAGCCACTGCAACTTTCCTCCATTACTTTATCTTTGTCAACATGGTTGCCCCCAAGTTTTGCTCTGTGATAATGGTAAAAAATTACCTTCCAAATGGTGAATATTCTCGCTACCTCCATGGGCACGTAACAGCTCTTTTCAGCCCCCTATAACCCCTTGACTAATGGTACCGTGGAAAAAGCCAATGGGACCCTGGTCCCTATATTACGGAAAATGGCCACTTCAGACGCCCTTCAATAGGACCTGTACTTACCAAGTGCCCTCATGGCTTACCATATCAGTTTCCACCAAATCCTAAATATTCTCCTTTTCATGTGCTGTATGGACAGGAACCTGGAGTTCCAGCATTAAGATCTAAGATCTTTTTTCTGATAGGACTACCTGAGCAAGCCATGAAGAAGTTGGCCCAGCACAACATTTAGTTACAATCAGAGGCTAAGTCTAATTTAGCCAAAAGTGTCACAAAAGTGGATCAAGCTGTTAATGAGCTCTGCCCCTATATATCCTTCCATTTATCCGACTTGGTGCTGTACTATCATAATTGGATCTTTCTAGAAGGGAGAAGCTCGTGTATTTTGGAAGAACCTTTTGTAGTCACTTACAAGCAAGGGTATAAGTATTACATCAAATTCCTTGCTACAGGAGTGTCAACCGAGTTCATGGCCATTTTTTGCAGCCTTATTCTCCCCTAACAATCTTGAAGGGGGAGTTGTCAGACAATTACAAGTCTGATATTGTAATAGTAGTGCTTCGTTTTTATAATAATGACTAAATTGTCCAAATGACATTGGCTGATTCTTGGTGGAACCCTTCAAATTGGGGCAGTTCTATTCCATCCAATTCTCAATCAAATAGTCCAGTTTTTATATTCTAGGTTGTACCAAAACTGTGGCCAAATATGGAAAGTTATTCTGAGGCTCCTCCCCAGCCCCTCAACAAATCAGTTAAAACGCTTAGGCAAAGACCACCCCTTTTTATAGGGGTGGGGGGGTCCCACAAGGTGAAGATATTTTCTCTCATATGGATTGTGTTAAAGATATTATATCTTTGCCAAATGGACTAGTCCTACCCAGTAATTGACCATCCATCAGTCATTTGATTGAAGCAAAGCGAGACTTTAGAGCTCCAATTGGTTAAATCTTTATATTCCCTAATTTGGACATTCCTAGCTTATCTGAACTTTGAGCCTCAATACAAAAAATACTAAACAGCAAGATTGTAATAGGGTTCACTTTTTACCCACTTACCGCAGCTAATAAAGTACATAAAAATCCAACTTTTTAGTGCTTTATTTTTTTTAGTACTAGATGGTCCCATTTTTTTAGTGCTTTATTGTTTTATTCTTTTTAGTATAAGTTGTGCAAAATATCCTATGAATTATATATATTTTAGTATAGAAATAACTTATTCTGTTGAAATATTGTTGAAATTTAGGTGAAAAATTCACCATTGATCATCCTAAAAGCCTAAAATCCAACAATCACAAATACCTATCAGCGTTAGTAGAAATTAACCTATTGGTTACATATTTTTCATGGTTTTTCCGGCCAACCATGTTTGTACTGAACATTATCTTAAATGCAATACTGAGCCCCTCATTTATTGACCTTGAGGCAAACCAATTGACATAAGACTTTTACACATTTTGTGTTCTCTTATAGGTTCCTGAATGGCAAATAAATGGTTTGGCTGACGCAAGGAGCTGTAACCCTACTTTAGCATTTGATCTAAGCAATTGGAGCTGCATAAAACACAACTGGTGATTACTGCAGGTAAGATTGTATCTAAGCAACCCTCCACCTCCATATTCAATCTGCTTCCTGCTTATCTGGATAATCTAGAGTAGAATGTATTTTTAAAAAGGACATTCTTTATAAATATTTATCCAATGAATATAACTTAACTCTTACAAATGCAATTTAAAACAGGAGGATATACCAAAGGGGTACCAAATAATGTATTTATGTATGTTTCTAGGGATGCTTATGGGTTCACGCTGGACCAATTCGCCTATAGATAATCAAGGAGCATCATGTTGGTCTAACTGTAGGGAACCCTGAGAAGAAGAGACCCTGATTCAATCCTACCATACATATTTTAGTAGGAATTCCACACAGGTTACTTGGCATACAAAGGAGTGCCTTGTGTGCAAAAGAATGATCTGTATTTACCAGCTCCCTTCTGGCTTGTTAGTATCGATCCAGAAAGCAAAAGGAACCTGGACTTGCCTCTTAGTTGATTTTATTGTGGATCTACCCCTATCTGATGGGTATAGTGCTATCATTGTAGTGTTGAACTAGTTCATTTAATTTGATCATTTCATTCCATGTCATACCTCAGTAACTGCAGCTCAGAGGTCCATGTTACATGTTTCTAACGTTTTCTCTGACCATAGAGTAGCTCAGAAAAGCATTAGCAACCATGAGCCACATGCTAGCATAAGTACTTTTAGTAAAAGTTGTGCAAGATTCTTAGATTTTTCCTTACATACTACTGCCTTCCACCCACAATCATATAAGAAGAAAGAACTAGTGAATTAGTGTTAGGAACAATTCTTGCGGTGGTACACGGTGGCTAACTACATATTGGGCTTCACACCTTCCTTTAACGCAATTAAGCTACAATAACCCTAGTATTTCTCTATTAAGTGTTCTAACTTATCTACAGACTTATGGATTTATTTTTTGCACATAAAATATAACCAAGTCATGGGTCCAAGGTAGAAACTATGGTGGACTTTTCCAAGTTCATAATAAAAGTACACCAGGAGGTAGTACTTATTTTGAGGCTGTTGTGATGATCTACAGGTAGAAAGCAGATGGTAAAAGGAGGGGGAACTATATATAAGATTGGAGACCTTGTGATGCTTCATGCTAATAACATCACAATATAGCGTCCATAAAAAAAGTATGGGACAAAGAAGATAGGAATATACCGCATTGTTAGAAAGGTGGGGCATGCTTCATACCATCTGGATCTTCATCCAGATTTCCAAACCTTTGCCATATTATGAGAACAAACTGACTCAGTTTGAGGGTCCTCTTGAGACCCCAGAGTTATATCTTGTCTAAGGGGCACCTTGGTGGGAAGTAAAGGAGATTGTGGCCTCCCATTGTGTAAGAAGAATAATGAATTTTGGTATCATAGAAACGTTTAGACACTGCGGAGAACATCTATATTCCAATCCACAATTGTGCTCATAGGCAGAACTCATCGATATATTCAACAAGCGCTTTAATGATGCTGTAGGCCCCTAGAAACCTTAAAGTCGCCACAGTGAAACTTTCTCCTACTCACAAAAGTTTTCTAGCTGGAGCTCCTGGATGAAGAGCAGTGACTTAAAATCCAGAGGTAGTGTCATGTCTCATGACATAATTGTGGTCACTTATTAAAGGAAAAAGGAAGTGAGGACCAAAACAGACCGATGAAAGTTGGCAACCTCCCTGATATTAAACATAACCTAGACCAATGTTGGGTAAGGACCAAGTATGCCAAGGTTAGTTCTCAGGGGTTTGCATGATTGTGTTGATGGAGTTCCATCTACAGCCTTGCGTTTTACTATTATTTTCTGAACTATAATGGTTCGTTGCATTTGAGTAGGAAACAGGAATTCAAGTCTAATTCTAAATACCATATTACCCTATGATCAAATTAAAAAAAGATATGTCAGCATTATAGATAGCAGGTATAGATAAGGTACAAGTTTTAAGCTGCTCATAGTTGGATGTGATTATCATTTTAAATTACAGTAAGGGGACAGAACCACAGGATATCAAGTCTTGCTGAATAACTCTAATAAAAAGCTAAACTTAGGAAGCTTATCCGAAATATTAAGCAAAAAATAATAGCTCGTTTATTTAGAGTTTGGTATATCTATAGGTTGATATTGTTTGTCACGCACAAGAAATTCCTAGTTGGACTAACGATCATAATCTTCTTGGAACTCTAGGAAGAGGCGCGTGATGAGACTTCTTCCTTTGTTTCATGGTGGTATTCTGGAATTAATAGGGTGTTCTCTTTGCCACCTCGGTTTTAATGGCATCCTGTTCTCTTCTTCTTCTAGTGGAAAAATCAGGGGCTGATTCCTTTTTTAAGTTAAGGTCTGGACTTAAATAATCATTATGGGCAGGTGATTTGAGTTTACCTTTTTTCAATTCCTCCTCATCTACAGTGCAATTTTCAACAATGCTCCCCTTGAGGTCCTGTAAGAAAGGTACAAAAGTTCCGAGCAATCGCTCATATATTTGGTTAGTGGCCGTGCCTTTATCAGCGCTAACAATGGAATATTCTGTCCCACTTTTATGTAGGACTTTATATGGACTAAACCAAGACGTAGCAACCTTGATGGTTCACCCTCTAAGGGTAATGGTTTTAGAACATTACTAAATCCCCTGGTTGGTACACAAACAAAAATTGTCATAGTAAATTACTTTGTCCCATCTCCTTTGTCGTGGTATGCACCAAAGCATCCATGACCTGGACTGCAGTTGTATAAACTCAATGTTAAGGCGCGCAGAGTGATTTTGGAAGTTTCAGGTGTTTTAGATATCATAAATAGTTGTAAACTTGTTGGTGAGAAGGTTCCTCGCCATAAAGCGCCTTGAAGGGGGACAACTTATCACCCTGTGATACCTGACCCAATAGGTAAATAGAAAACTTGGCATATAGTACTTCCATCATAGCAGGTCAGTAAGTCAACTTTCTCATAGTTAGATAAAAGTGTCATTAGCCCTTTCTACAGTGCCATTAGTTGAGGGATTTTAGAGTGCTGTAAAAGTCTGACAAGTGTCAAATGGAGATTTTAATTTTCAGATCACCTCTAAGGTGAAACTAAGCCATTATCAGATAGAAGCACCATTGGACGTCCATGTTAAGTGTAGATTTTCCAGTGCAAAATAAATTGGTTGCTCAGGCAGTTGCCATAGGAACAAATATAGCTTTGATCCATTTGTTAAAGCGATCCACAGCTGAAATCATATATCAGTGACCGTGGACTCCTGTAGGAAAGAGACCTTTAACGTCGATGCTTACTGTATAAAAAGGGTCCAAAGGAGCAACTAATTGGTTTTTAAAATGTGAGTAGGCTATTATGCTGGTGACAGGTGATACAGTAATCCAAAACATCTTGTATTAAGCTAAGCATCCCATCCCATAAATTTTGAGAATACAATCATTGGTGAGTTTATTGCACTGCACCAAGTATGGTAATAGTTTTGAATTTATTGTGAGGAAGGCCGACCATGGGATGGACACTTCAAAATTTGACCCAAAAGATACAAAACTTAGTAACAGGGAAGGCACCCCAGAGAAGCGATGCTATCTCTTGTTGTCAGCGGGAACGCCACTTATGGGGAGGGGGAGGGAACTTGTGAAGGGGCCGTAGCCACAATTGAACACGTGTGGAGGAAAGGGTCTGATTTGATGAACCAAACTGGGAACCAGGAGGAGACCAGCTGTCAGCGATGCGGTGGGAGGTATCCAAACATCCACGCCTGAAAGTGGTCCACCAAATGAGACCAGAATCTGTGAACAGCTTCTGGGAGGGTGGGGGTGGAGCCTGCTATGGCATCCAAGACAATCGTGTGGATAGTCCACTTGGCGATTACAACCACCAGAGCAAAGAGGGAGGGTGGAAGGGGGGAGGCCATTGATAAAGCAAACATATCTCTTGACAGACTGAAGGGATGTGTTTGATCCTGGCCCAGCAGACGTTGAATTTCGCGCCATATCACTTTAGAGGTAGGACACTTCTCCAGGCGGTGGAACAGCGTTCCATATTGGCCACACACGACGCAGGATTAGTGTAAAGCGTTAGAGCGCTCAGCCATACAGTACACCCACCTCAGGCAGCGCCACACATGGGAACGGATTTGAGGCTGCAACAGAGGATGGTGTGCGTATTTCCAGATAGTTTTTGGGTCTCAATGTAGTAAGGGATGTCCATCATGTCCAGGTAGTCCACTCTGGATAGGACATGGGGCCGTGTGGGGATCACGCCATCTTGGATGGGTAGCCCCTGTACCTCTTGTGTGAATTGAGGAGAGGGGCGGCCTCTCTGGGCTGCGTGTCCGCTAATACGAATTCTCCACTCAGTGCTCCACATGGTGAGGAGGATTCGTTTGTAGTGGGTTTTAGTCCCGTGAGGACCTGTGGCCGATGGGTGTGAAGCCAGGTAATTCATCAGGGAGTGAGGGTTTGATGGATTGTCAAGGCCCAAGGCGCGGGAGAAGTTGGAGCGAGCTGCGCAGGACCAGTGTTGGGAGGGGAGCGTAGGGGCGGTGACGGCTGCAATCCAGGTGCCCAGGATCTTGGCAGCATGGGCTTTGAAGTCAAGCAGGCCCATGCCTCCATGATGATGAGGGTCAAACATGACCTCTAGCCATACTGGTGGTGGGTGGCCTGACCAAAGCCATCCTTGCAGCAGGGCATACAAGGATATGAAAAAGCTTGGGGAGAAGGGGATGGCGTGGGCTCCAAACCATACTTTGGAGAGGAGCATAGAGTTGGCTAAAACAACCCTGCCAGTAAGGGAAGTAGGGTGGGCTCTGAGGGAGGCGATGCGCTTCATCACGTTGTCTAGAATATGACTCTCCATTACTGCTAATGTGTACCCGCCTGCCTCCACCCACACGCCCAGATGGCGGACCGGCCCTATGGTAGGGCGTGGCATGAAGGGGAGCACCAGTGGGGTAGTGTGTGGTGAGCTGAGAGGGCGAGCACGTGTGCAAGCAGATGGGCTGGGCTGAGCATTGGTCGCTGGGGGCCAGCAGGTTTGATGCCAACCAAGGAGGATGATTTCGGTTTTGGAAGCGTTCAGTGCAGCATTACTTACCCAGGAATACTCCTGGATGAGAGCTTCAAGTTCGCATGCATCTTTATTATTAGACACCCCAACCACACAGTCATCTGCAAACGCCAACATCTTGACTGGGGCTTGGCCTGGCACATGGACCCCAGTGAGTTGGGCATTCACGTTAAGAAGTAGTGGGTCAAGGCTGAAGTTGTATAAGAGTGGGCTAAGGGGATCCCCTTGTTGCAAACCCCTTTGAGGGCGGACTACTTCCGTTAGGAAGCCAGGGCCACATACTGCCATTGTTGCAGATTCCATGAGCAGCATCACCCAGTTGATGAAGCGAGGGGGTAAGCGAAATTTATGGAGGCAGGCTCTGAGGTATTCCCAGTTTACTCTATCATAGGCCTTCTGTCAGTCCAAGAATACAAGTGCCCCAGAGGCTGTGGACTGGCATGCGTTAGCCACAGAGTTCACGTTGTCCCAAATCAACCTTCTGGGTATAAAACCGAATTGTTCTGGGGAGATGGTGGCAGATGCTACAATCCCTAAACAGTTAGTCATGATTTTTGTTAAAAATTTTGTATCCGTGTTAGTTAAAGAAATGGGGCGCCAGTTGGATAAGTCTAGCTTGTTTCCTTTCTTGAAGAGTGTGATGGTGAAGGCCTCTTGTCCTCCTGGTAGGAGGCGCGTTTCCAGAAGGCTCTGGTTAAGTGAGGCAAGCAGTAGTGGGGATATATATTTGAAGTACTTTTTATAGAATTCATATGGAATGCTATCTAGGCCTGGGCATTTCCGGTTTGGTGCACCGCGGATGGCTGTCCATAATTTGTTTGGAGTAATAAAATTCATTATTTCTGGGTATTGGGAAATGGTGCAGATGTGGGTTTGGTTGATAAATTCTGCCACTTATTCTGGCTGAATTGGATTGGATCAGTATAACTCAGAGTAATACTTTTGTGTTTTGATTGCCACTTCAGCTGGCGTATCCACGATGGAATCATCCGATCTTCACACCTGTGTGCAGGCCACGCTCTGGCACGGTGCAAAGAATTTTTAAAAAAGTATGCGGTGCACTTGTTGCCCTCTGTAATGTGTTTTGCCCTGTACTGAACACAAACCCGATGTTTGTGTTGCCTTTCGAGTGCGTTGAGGTGGGCAGCTGCCTCCGCCCACTTCTGGCCCCATGCAGGGCTTTATCCTGTGGCTGGTATGTTGGACTCCAGGTGTTCCAACTCTGCCAGAGCGCGCGAGATGACGGCTGATTTGGCTCATGAGTGTCAGGAGGGGAGGTGGCGAGAGTGGGAGATGGTATCCTCTTTGAAGGCTGCCCATGTGGAGATGGGGTCCACGCAAAAATGGTGTAACAAACTCTTTTGCCAAAGTTGCTGATTCCACCCAAGTGGAAAATCCTGGCGACGCAAGTTTGGGAGGGCGGAGTTTGCACCAATGTGGGGCCTTAACCACTGTGACAGGTAGGTGGTAGGTTATCAAGACCAGCCAGTGGTCAGAGAATTCAATTTTTGTTGTTTAGAAGTGGGAAAACTGAGGTTGGAATTTCGCCAGCATAAGGATAAGGTCTATGTGGGTCATGGACCTTAATTGGCCATTGTGGATGTGGGGTCACATCTTGTTTTCGAGCAGCGGGGCTCGCTATGGCAGTGCATCCATTAACCCAAGGGTGGCCTTTAGAATATGAAGTTCTACATGACCCTGGGGGGCATGGGAGGAGGAAGGCCAACAGTCCATTGGTGTGTTTAGCCAACAGTTCATATCGCCAACTACAAAAGGGTCTGAGGGTAATGGGAGGAAATTTGACCAATGAGAAAATTCCTGACGTTCTCATGCACAGGTTGGGGCATAGATGTTGATGATAGCATGTGCCACGTCAGCCCATGAGAAAGTGACAATGAGGACTTGGCCATTGAGGAAGGATTCTGATGTTAAAAATTTTAAAAAATTGTTTAATGAACTAGCACCACACAGTGCGCTGACCAAAAGGATAGGGATGGGAGGAGCATGGTTTTCCAAGCATCCTCAGAACCTCGTGGACAGTGGGACTCCTGGATGGCCAGGATATCCGCAGGTAAATTTTTTTGTAAAAAATCCAGTTTCCTAGCCTGGGATAGCGAGGCCTTGAGTCTGGTGATATTCAACGTCCCTAAAGTGAAGGTTTCCCCCATCACACCTAAGGTGTGATGGGGTGGGCACCCGGGCCCACTAGCCTCCTCTAGATCCCCATGGGCCTTCACGGCAGCATGGGTGTTTGCAGCAATGCTATTAGTAGTTTTGTTGATTTTAGCAGAAAGGTTTGCGTTGGCTTTTGACTTCACTTTTTGTTTCCTCAACGTTGAACAAATTTTTTACAGTGCGGATGAGTTCAGTGCACCAATGATTGGGTCAAAAAAATTTAGGTAGGTTGGACCCCAAGTCAGTTTTGACCAGAGCTTGGTTGCAAAGATCAGGTGAAATCGAGTCACCCATCGAGTCCTCAGATTGGGTGGCCCAATTGGCATGGGCTTCCCAATATGATTGGTTGATGGATTCCTGAGTTGCTTCCGCCGCGAAGGTTTTGATGTCTTCCTGGCGTTGGGAGTGTAGGATAGCGGTGGTGACTTTGGCCGCTTCCTTGGCCGTGGCCCTGTAGGCCTGCTTAGCCTTCTTCAACCCTTGCGGATAAATAGGTTTTACCAGTAGGTAGCAGCCTTGTGCTCCCCACGGGAAAGCCTCTTTGGTGCTTTTGGTTGGCTTGTAGTGCGCCTCTCTGCTGGCCATGGCCGCTGAGGGGTGCTCTTGGAATGTGATGCCCTCCTTGGTGGGGCATGCATGTGCCTTATGGCCAAACGCATCACAGTGGGTGCAGATGGGGGGCGCGCTGTCCACGGTTACCCAGAAAGGGCGGGTGGTATGCCCTTCAATATTGATATATGTGGAGTGCGGGATCTGGGTTAGGTCCTTCACGATCTCCTCAGTTGGAGTCAGAACTGTGATGGCTTTGCCGGTTCACAGGTGTGGCATCAGCGTAAAGCATTGCATCTCAAAAGATTGTATTTCGCCATAAATGGTGAGACCATCTTTCAGGTGCTGCTCCAAATGGCACGTTTTACCATAGTAGGCAAAAAGTCAAACGTGAGAAAAATTTGGTTGGATTTTGTCCATCTGGTGCATTTGGTTTTAATGACCCGTTGCCCTTCAGGGAGGTCGATCACTACGCGCACCACAGCAGCTTTGTCTGCTGGCTCATCGTTTTCAAAACCGAGGTCCAGCCAACCGCGTGACATGGAGTGAGGTGCAACGTACACCACGGTCAGGAAAAAAGTGTGCACATCCCCACAAAATTTTTCCCATAGAGCTGTTTGTTGGATGTCCAGAAACACACGGACTCCATATTCCACCAATGAGAGTGGTTGGGAGTGCGGCGTGTTGATGTACTGTTTGCAGCGCGCTTGTCAAGTGAGGATTTTTGGGGAAATAGTGACCGCCGGTTTTTTTTATATTTTTTCTATTCTGCCAGTTTCTCCAGGGCATTTCCAAACGTTTGAGGCTGCGGGACTACCACCTGCTCTTCTTATCTTACTTGCCCAACTGCTCCCTGACATGGGCGCAGACTAATCTCCTCTATGAGATTATCAAACTAGAATCAGACTTTAATTGATTAAGTTGCAAAAGTGATTGCAACGAGAGAGAAAAGTCAAGTATGGTAATAGTATGCCCTTCCATAACAACCACAGTCCTTCAGAGGGGCGGACATAAGGGAGTCACTTTTTTACTATTTTATAGAGCATTCCATCAGTTTTCTGATTATAGAATGCTAGCCATCTAATTTTACTCTGGATTCTATAAGATTCTGATGACTATAAATAGTGGAAACAAAGAAAGACATATAAGCAGTACTCCTCAGCAAATAAAACTGTCTGGACTGATAGATGAAAGAGACCATTGGCTTTTTTGGCATATGGTACCAATTTGATTAACAACTTTAATTCATAACTTTGTGGTCTTAAAGCCCACCCGGCTAATTAGCCATCAGGATCACGAATAAGTTGCAACCAGTGAAGGGTGGAATGATCAGTTACTACAGCAAAGTGTGTCTCATAGTGAGAAACTTTCTTTTACCACTCAAAGTCACTTTTGACCGATTTTAAATTTAAGTTTTATATATCCACAGCCGTCTGCCCAAACCTATTATTTGATGTCCTTGGCTCCGCCGCCTGCCACTCCAGTGTGGGGAAGCTGTGCACCCCCACCTAGCATTTTCTGCCCCGCGGGCAAGCACGTTCAGATGGGCTCAAACAGCCCGCCCACTGCTTCCAACCGTTTTGTCCCCCACGGGACTTAGCGCTCCACCTGGCGCGCGTCCACCCTTCTCGCCCCCATCCTCTCGCCCTCCCTCGCTCCGCCATTTGCTATTGCCTCAGAGTGGACTATGAGCATTTGTTCCCATATGCCAATAAGGCAATTAGTGACCTAGCCACTGCGGCCTTTGTGCCAGCTGGCTTTATAGACTTCCGCCCTTTTAAGGGCTACTTTGACGTTGGGTTCCAATCTGAGGAGGATGCTGAAGCGGCAGCACAAACTCTTCTAATTTATAAAAAAAACCCCATTCCCACAATCCGTACTCGCCTCCCTTCAGACACCATGCTGGTGGTATCCTTTGCAAATCTCCCATCCCACCTTTCACCCCAGGTTTTGTATGACCAGTTGGTCGCGGGGCTCATGGCTTATGGCACTCAGCCCAACCTCATCTTTGCCATTCCATCTGGTGCAGAGCGCCTTGCTGCTCCTCATGCAACAGCCACCATCATACCACACCACCCTACCATAGCCCAACAAATCCCACCCCGCGCTAGTGTGGCTGCAGCGCCTGATCATTTCTTTTGGGCTCAGGTCGATAATGGTAGGCAGATTTGTTCCCTCTGCTTTGGCCTCAACCATGCAAAAAAAGTGTGCCCTCAGGCTAAGTCCGCTGCTGCAGCTTCTGAGCCCCCCTCTGGAGGTTCAGTATGGGGCGCTTTGCTGCCCCCTCCCACCCTCCTATCTCGTTCAGTGGGCCCACATGGAAAATCAGCCCCCCCAAAACCTCCAGCCTCACTCTCCCACCTCAATCTACCCAGCCAATCAGAGCAATGCTTGGACCACCATTGGCACCCAAGCAGCCGCCCATTCACCCAATCCCACCCACCCAAATTTGAACACCACTATTCCAGTGAACCAAAATCCATGGGATCTATTGGCTGAGACTGACGAATCAGGTAATGTCCTCATTAGTAAGCATACAGGTCAACCTCTCTGCCAAGGCGATTATGGTCGGGCAGAATTTTTCTTCCCAACTTCGATGAAACCCCTACCCCCGCCACTTTGCTCCTCTGCCCAATACAGCCCCCTTCCAAAGTGACCACCAGCTCACCTTAGCTGCGGTGGCCTCTACTCAGTGCCTGAAACTATGCACCGCGGTGGCCCAGTCAGTGGTTCAGCTCCAGCATGGCCTGCCCACCCTCTTCTCCCCCCCAACTTCCCTGAATCTCCCTGCAGTGACATCTTGAAACTATTCAATGATGCTGAAGGTGCTGTTATGAATGTCGCAACGCTTGCTTCACTTAACCCCTCAGCCAAAATCACCTGCCACAGTATCTCCCTTTTCACCCAACTTCCTGAAGCCCGCAAAGAAGCTGAAGTTCTCCTCACAGCTTTTGTTGAAACACTTTCCCATCATTATCTTGATGAGGAAGTGGAAAACTCCTACTACGCTGACCTCCACCCCCACTATGCAGATGCCCCAACGACCTGGCTCTCTGCTCTGATCTGGTACTGTAACCAACATCCCTTGATCAAGGCGGGTATTTCTGAAAACCAACCCCCCGACCCCTCCTCACCCTCTGCCATGGTGGGTTAGCGGTTCTTGCTTCCCACCTGGTTAGTAGTTTTGTTTTGTCATTTTGAGTGTTGTGATTCGGTACTGTCCATCCCCTGGTTGGCATACCTCGAATAAATTGAAAGCGTGTCTCATAGTGGAAAGCAGGGAAATGCTTATTGGTAATATTACTACTAAAAATTTGCACTTGGCGACACAATTATTACATTAAGCTTTGAAAAGAGTCTTGCTAAAATATGTAATTGGTGGTCTAACTTGTTATCATTATGTTGCACCAGAATGGCACCAATGGCAACGTCGCTGTAGATACTATAAATCAGGAAAGCTCAAAAAGTTTGGGTGTATTAACATAGGAGGATTAGTTAGTGCCAGTCATCAGGAATTTATAGATTGTTATTGTGATAAATTATAGTGGAAAGTCACATTTTTCTGTAAATAGTAGACCAAGGGTTCTGAAAGTTCTCAAAAAGGCGGTAATTGGCAGTTATAATTGACCATCACTAAAAGTGCCTGATTTTACTTGACCTTTTTGGATGGGAGATCTTGGTTAAGCCATAACTTTATCTGGATTTGTCTGGATACCTTTGTTAGTTACCATATTCACTTTAAAATTCAATTTGCACTGGAAAAAGGTGCATTTTGAGGGTTTCAATTTTAAGTATGCTGAACGTATTTGGTCAAATACTTGTCATGTATGGTTGAAAAGGGAGCTAAACGTTTGGGAAAAGGCGTTAAAACATCTAATACATTAGGACACATGACATTTACAGGTACCCTAGGATTCCATCCTTGGCTCGCTGGAACATAGCAGGGGCGTTGAACAGCCCTTGTAGCATCTGAGTTTTTTTAAACAGTCCCTCTTTAGAGTAGAGGGTGCGCTTCTCTTGGCACTACTGGGTAAAGTCTATCTGCGAGTGTCAGGTGGCTAGGACTATAGCAGATAAGGACTGAAAGCTGCTTAGAAGCTTAAGAGAATGTCAATCCTGGGTAATGGGTAGATGTCCGTTTAAATGATTAGATTTAGGTTGTTATAATCTATCATCAGTGATGGAACCCCTTTTTCTTTTTCACTAACAGCAGACGCGAAGCCTAAGGGCTTTGTGAAGGCTTCAGTAGACTAAGTCCAGAAGTTATTTTGATTCATAATTGACCTGGGATTCTTTAATCTTAATTTTTGATAAGGCTTGGTCATATTGGCGAGTCATCTCCAGTCTCTATATGATTGTAGGTCCAAGGGAACGTCCCCTGTGCATGGATCAGGCACTCTTCCCATTTCCAAGTAAAAAGATTCCAAAGAGGGCGGCTGTACCCCTCGTTACCCAGGGTGACCTCGCCCACATGGTAGATGAGCGCTGGGTAACAGCTCTCCCTATTTGGATTCCTCCCCTGGTGCCCACACTCACCTCAGTCAAACTTGTCTGCCAAATCAGGAAAATCTGCACCAAGATCACTGAACGTAAGTCAATTGGTCTAAAACCAATTGAAATCAAGCCTGATGATCAGAATCCACATAGTCAAAGAGGATGAAGATTTATTTATTGGCAGGAATTGTAGACAGTTTCAATTTGGCCAGCAGTGCGATATTGAAACTAACCCCTCTCAAAATTGTCAAGGATGATCCCTGACATGCAGGTAGTATCATTAGAAACCATTGACAATAGCTCGAAGCTCCTATCCAGTAAATTGGAAGTTGCAGCTGGCACAACTCTTTTGACCAAACAAATGGCTCAGCAACTGAGCATGGGTGTGTTGGGCATCCCAAACCCATTTCCAACCAATTAGGACCACCCCTACGTGGGGTGGCCCTGGGGAATT
Organism: Massospora cicadina; assembly: GCA_022478985.1. Lineage (NCBI taxonomy): Eukaryota > Fungi > Entomophthoromycota > Entomophthoromycetes > Entomophthorales > Entomophthoraceae > Massospora > Massospora cicadina. The sequence continues at coordinate 68,814 of JAKSZP010007942.1, forward strand.
CCCATTGCTCGTCAGGCCAGATGCTGTCACACCAACTGCTGGAAATGCAGTTGAGCCCTGGTTAGGCGTTTGAGGTCAAACTGACAGCAACTTAGCCTGTGGCTGAATCCTTTGATGTCAATTTCTCTGAGCTTATCTGCCCCTATCCCCAAAAAATTCGCCAGTTAGGTCAGACTTGAGGGACCAAATCTCTGCTTATTCCCGCATCAATTGACCACTATTTGATCAGTTGCATTGTACTGAGAAAATTGTTGGTCAATTTTCTTCACTTTCCTTTAGATAAAATTCTGCCAATAAACTATCAATTTTCTACTTTATTGATATCAAACTAGCTGTATTCCCAATGGCATTACTCTGGTGGCCTATCAATCCCTATACTGGATGGACTTTACCAGTATTGATGATTACTATGGCTCCCACCATCGCCAACTGTATTCAACGGCCCAGATACTTCTGGCAATTTAACCCCCTTATTTTGACTATACGACTTTAATATACTGGGATCTTGTGGCTTTATATCCACCATATCTAAGCAAGGATCCGCCCCCTTGTCTCCTCAGTTGTATTAAATCCACCCACTGGTGACCTTGAAGAAATGATACCAGTGCTTCCATCCCCTGCAGCAAGACCCCAGTGTCTGGTTTTGTACAATTGGTTCTTTTTGGGTTGGTATTTACAATTGTCCTACACCAACGATTTATCATTTCCCAATTTGTGGCTCCATATAACGTCATAAATGCAGCAATGAATCTGACATTCTGGCTTGCTTTTTGGCTGCTCACGCATCCTGACTGTCAGGCCTGTCTAAACATCTTCTGCAATTTTCATGACATAATCGACCAACCATTGTTTCCTGCCACTTCCGCCCTGCTCTTAGAGGTGGGCGCCGCAGTGGTTACACTTTACCAAATGAACGTGCAATCAGTAGTCAGCTTTTTGTTGTTCTTTTGGTCACTTGCTGATTTTGTGGGTAGTATTTGATATACCTTGGAGAAACTTCTCCAGGCTGGAAAATCCTCGTGAATTAATACCTCTCCCCCACCTAATTTTCAGGAAGAAAGTTTACATGTTCCTTCTCGAAATATTTTGAACCAGGTTCTTGACGCCCTCGCTGAGGTGCAAATGCGTTCTGCAATTTCACTTAACAATGCCGCTGCATTATCCCATGCCCAACAAGGGGTCACTTTTTTGGACGCCTTAGAAGGGGATGTCTGTCGGTGGATACAAGGCTTTCTGCATTTTTCTTCTCAAGCGGGGGATCCCACCTCATTGATTGCTATCATATCAGCTGCTATAAAACCTCTGTGTCACGCTTGGACCAATTATCCCAATTGCTTTCTACAATGGCCGAAGCCCCCAACTTAGCTTCTTTGTATCTCTACCTTCTGCAAACAAGCTCCCACTCTGGATCTCCTTAATGATATGCTTCAGTAAAGCTTTAGAGCAGGGTTGGATTCGGTTTCTGCCTATCACAAGTTTTGGCACACCTCAAAAGGAATGTTGGAACAAATATGTAATGCTGTGACCACTAAAAACGCCTCCCCTCGCCATACTTCCCACTATCAAGGGAGGAATTTTATGATAGGATTACCTAACAAAGACACGGATGCAGTTTTTACCATTGAACCACTGTTAGATCCAGCCTTTGAGCCCAGAACTACTCCTGCATTGGATTTGGGTTCTCCTGTTCACCTATAAATGAATAAAATAAAAGCTCAGATGGAGGAAGCCGGTTCCCAAGCCCTTTTCCTTCCCAACTTTACTCCAGAAAAGGCCCCTGACCTTCCCCCAATTTGCCTGCTATTTCTTTAGTTGCAACAGAGATTCCCAAATCTACCAAGAGACAAAACTTCGCTTATTTTTTATTACCTATGAAGATTAGTATCAGATCTCACCACATCTCCTTTAAGGCTTTGGTGGATACTGGAGCCACAGGTAATTTTATGAGCGTCGAGTTATTCCAACATTTGGAACTGGACATGGACGTAGGGCCATTGGTGATGGTGGCTTCTTCAGCCTCCCAGACATCGTATATAGTCCGTCAGCCAGTACCTTTTTTGGTAACCCAGTTTAGCTTCTATAGTCGGTTTTCTGCAATGCCAAACTTAGTGTTTCTGGTGATCTTGGGGGTTGGTTGGTGGCGCTGATAACATTTTAGAATCTATCTGGAGTCAAACATGTTGTCGTTCATTAATGATTTACTAAAGGTGAATTTCTTTTAGCCAACACTCTTAAGAAAACTTGAGGTCGCAGTTCTATTACTTCCCTTGTTTCTCCTGTGGGTCTTCCGTCAAAATTTACCAAAGATTTAAAGTGCTATTGAAGTGTAGTTAATTCCAAAAAGTGGATAAACTGCCTCCTCATACTAAATTTAGCTTAGGATTTATAACGATATGCAATTGGTGAATATCAACTGCACGTTATATATCCACACAGCAGAGGAGGAGGTTACGCTTAACACTTGGGTAAATGATATTCTTTAAAAAAGGAAGGTTGTTTAAGGAGACATTTCCAGTCGCGTCTCCCTATTTTTTTAAAAAATAGCCAATGGTTCCCTCCGTCCTTGCATGAATTGAGGTCCCTTAAACAAGGCTATAATTCACGATCCCTACCCTCTGCCCCTGGAGCAGACTATCAGTCAAGCAATTGCTAAATCTCGTGTGTTTTCTAAGCTGTATCTCGTCAATACCTTCAACCATATTTGGGTGATGGAAGGGCAAGAATGGTTAACAGCAATATGGATGAAGTGGGGCATTTTCCAATTTTGCATAATGCCCTTTGGTTTGAAGAATGCTCCAGCTATGTTTCAACAAATAATTGATAGTGTACTGGGCGATCTCCAGTACACTTGCACGGTCACATATATTGATGACATTCTGGTTCACTCCCCAACTCTTAAACAACACTCTAAAGACTTGGAAGTGGTCATGGCTTCTTTGCATAAAGCGGGCTTGTTCGTCAAGCCTTCCAAATTCAAGTTCTATAAGGAGGAAGTTACCTTTCTTGGGGACCTAGTCCTTAAGGATGGAACCCGATTCCTCCCAATAAGTTGGATGCTATCCATGAATGGCCAACTCCAACAAACCAGAAACAATTATGTAGTTTCATGGGAACCTTTATTTCCTAAAAAATTTCCTTGGCACTACCCAGTTAATTGCCCCAATCCACCCCCTCACAGGCAAGAATGAGCAATTCATTGGACGTCCAAATGCCAGCATGCGTTCAAGTTAATCAATGAGGTGTTTTTATCCCCACCCATCCTGAAACATGCGGATCCTGCCAATCCATATATTGTTGCATGTGATGCCTTGTCAGTGGTAGTAAAGGCGGTTCTGCTCCAAGAGCACAATGGCTTGAAACATCCAGTCACCTACTTTTACCGAAAATTTACTTCTATGTAGCAGTACTGGGCCATCTATGATAAGGATTTGGCAGCCATAGCATGGGCATTGACTCATTGGAGGTATCTGTTACATGGTGCCCATCATGAGTTAACTGTGCGCACAGATTACCAAGCTCTTGTATTTCCATAAACCCAAAAACTGGTGCATTGGCAAGCTTGCACCTATTGGGACTTGTGAAGTTTTAATTTCAAATATGAGTTTGTAAAAGGTGCACTTAATGTACTTCCCAATATTCTTAGCCACAACCTGGCTACCACTGTCCCTCAGACCCATAGGAAGTGGACCTTGTTATCATGATCCACGCCGTTCAGATCTTGCTAATTGTTCCCCCCATTGTTTCTTTAATTGCCCTTGCTTCTGACGCTCCCCTAGTTACACAGGTCTTAGAAGCCCAAATGTCCTTCCCCAAAGGTGTGGAGTAAATAATCAATTGTCCCTCCAAAATCAAAAACACTCCCTGTATTCCTTGGTAGAGGGCCTCATTTATTTTAGGTCGTGAATTTGGGTTCCCCCTCTCTTCAGAGCTGAGGTATTTTGCGCGCATCATGACCCTCCCACAATTGGCCATCTGGGCAATAAGAAATGCATTAACTATATCAAGCGGACCTATAAATGGGCAGGTTTAACTAAGGAAGTTTCAGCATGGATCGCCGATTGCATTACTTGTGCTCAGGCTAAGTCAGATTGCTCTGGTAAAAATGGGCTTCTACAGCCCTTACAACAGGCGGAGGGTCCATGGGCATATGTGTCCATGGACTTTATTGTCAAACTCCCTTGCTCTAATGGGTTTATGGCAGTGATGGTGGTAGTTGATCAATTCACCAAATTTATCCTTTTTATCCCCTGTGCTTCTTTGATTACATCAGAGGAAACCACTCGTCTCTTTGTGCGCCATGTGTTTTCAATTTTTGGTCTCCGCAGGAGATAATTAGTGACCATATTTCACAGTTCACAGCGCAGTTCTGGAGTGAGCTTTTATCTATACTATATATTTGCCCCTGTCACTCCACGGTATATCATTCCCAGTCTGATGGACAAGCTGAGCGAGTAAACCAAGTCCTTGAACAGTACCAGCATTGCTATAATGAAGCCTCACAGAACACCTGGGCTAACAACCTTCTTCTCACTCAATTTTCTTACAACAACGGGATTCATGCTTCCATGGGATTTTCTTCTTATGAAGTGATGCTTAAATATAATCCCTCTTTTTTGGTTGGACATTGCTTGCAGCCTGAGGTTTAAGTGGCCATGGATCATGATGAACATTTTAGGTCTACTCAATCCTTAGTGCCGTAACACCTCCCTAAAGCTATCAAAGACTAAAAGCAGTTCACATATTGTAAGCAACTCCCAGGTCATGACATAATGGTGGGCTCCTATGTTATGCTCGTAATGCGTCATTTGAGAATGCAGGTACCCACTTGTAAGCTCACAAGTAAGCGTTTGGGTCCCCATTTGGTAGAGGAAGACTTGGGCAATGGTGTGTTTTGGTTAAAACTACCAGCCCATTGGAAACAGCACCCCATCTTCCACGTTTCTCAGTTTTACCATTTGAAGGTACTGTTCCTATGGATCCTGAGCCAATACTAATTGAAAATTTGGAGAAGGCTTAAGTGGAAAATATCCTAGCATCCCAAAAGTCCCAAAGGTCTGTTCAGTACCTCGTGGCCTGGAAAGGTTATAAAGCTTATGAGAACAGTTGGGTCAAGGCCCACAATTTGTGACAATGCATGGAATTGGTTGAGGCGTTTCATGAATCCCACCCTGATGCTCCCCCCAAAAAAAGTCACAACTGTAACGGCGATCAAATTGCCCAAAGCGCACAAAAATGTGTCCCTGGTTCAGTTTCCTGGCGGTAATGCCCTTCCTTTGAAAAAGGAAGGGGTAATGTAAGTCCTGTGTATTGTCCCCTGTGCGTAAATTGGGCACTTTTCCCATTTTTAAGTAAAAAGGTCCCAAAGAGGGAAGCTAAACCCTCGTTACACAGGGTGACCTCACCCACGTGGTAGACAAGCGCTGGTTAACAGTTCTCCCTCTTCAGATTCCTCCCCCTGTTCCCATGCTCACCTTGGCCAAACTTGTCCACTGGATCAGAGAAATCTGCACTGAGATCACCAAATTGAAGTCGATTGGTCCAAAACTGATTGAAATCAAGCCTGACAATTGGAATCAGCATAGTTAAAAAAGGATAAAGATTGATTTATTGGCCAGAATTTGTGGACGGTTTCAATTTGGCCAGCAGTGCGATTGTCAAAACTAACTTCCTTCAAAATCATTAGGGGTGATCCCTGATGTGCAGGTAGTATCATCAGAAACCATCTATGATAGCTCAAAGCTCCCATCTGGAAAATTGGGAGTTACAGCCGGTGCAACTCTTTTGACCAAACAAATGATTCAGCGACCAGGCCTGGGCAGGTTGGGCATACCAAACCCGTTTCCAACCAATTAGGACCACCCCTACGTGGGGTGGCCCTGGGGAATTCCCGTTTCTCATCAGGCCAGATGCCATCACACCAACGGCTGGAAATGCAGTCAAGCCTTGGTTCAGGCGTTTGATGTCAAACTGATAGCAACTAAGCCTGTAGCCAAAGCCTTGAATGTTGATTCCTAGTGAGCTTATCTGCCCCCATCCCAAAAAAATTCGCCAGTTAGGTCAACCTTGAGGGACCCTATCCCTGCTTATTCCCACATCAATTGACCACTATTTAATCAGTTGCATCACCTTGAGAAAAATGTTGGTCAATTTTCTTCACATTTCCTTATATGAAATTCTGCTAATAAACTATCAATTTTCTACTTTATTGATATCCTTCTAGCCAAATTCCTGATGGCATTACTCTGGTGGCCTGTCAATCCCTATACTGGATGGGCTTTACCAGTATAAATGATTATTATGGCTCCCACCATCGCCAACTGTATTCAACGGCCCAGATACTTCTGGCAATTCAACCCCCTTATTTTGACTATACGCCTTTAATATACTGGGATCTTGTGGCTTTATATCCACCATATCTAAGCAAGGATCCGCCCTTTGTCTCCTCAGTTGTATTGAACCCACCCACTGGTGACCTTGAAGAAATAATATAGTGCTACCATCCCCTGCAGCAAGACCCCCAGTGTCTGGTTTTATACCATTTGGTTCATTTTTGGGTTGGTATTCACGATTGCCCTACACCAACGATTTATCTTTTCCCAATTTGTGGCTCCATATAATGACATATGTGCGGCAATGCTTCTGGCATTCTGGCTTGCTTTTTGGGTACTCACACATCCTTACTGACAGGCTGGTCTAAACATCTTCTGCTGTTTTCCATGACAATGATAAACCACAAAAGTCATTTTTTTTAAAGAAGTGAAGGCTGGAGAACAAGAGATCAGAATTTATTTAAGAGTTTCTCAGAGGCCTCTCAAACAGATTTTGTGAGATCCAAGTTGATAACATTTTTATGGTGGCTATAGTAAGAGGATCTTGAGTCTGAAAACCTGGAGAGTACCAAATTTGTGTACTCTATATAAATCATTAACTGATAGCAGGCGAACATAAGTATAGGGTCCTTTTTCTCTAAGAATTAAAAAGTCAAAGTTAATTTATCATGACCAAGGTGGCCCCTTAATAGGCTAGATGCAGCATACCATGTAGGAAATATTTCCTTGATGGATAGACTACCTAGACCGCGAACTATAAGTATATGATTGGAGGAATATGTACTTGGATGCGTATATCTACTATAACTTGCTCCTGACTTTTGACTACATCTTGATATGGAGCATATAGCAGTGTTCATTAACATGTTTCAGAGGACTAAGGAGGCTTTTCTACATGAGATCCCAAATAAATAATACTCAATTTGTTATAGGTTTTGATAGTCATCCATATATAAGGTTCTTTTATTTAGATTGTTTTTCTTGGTGACAGGCGTTTAGAAGGTTAGAGATACTAAATGGCGGATTATATATAAATATAACTTGAACCGGTTAATAGTCCCAGAATACTCACACAGAAAATTCATCCCTAATAATTTATAGCTCTTAATTTTAATAACTACAGCCGGGGCCATTAAAGGAAGCTACTTAACAAATATGGTAAGGCTGAGTGTCAGGATTTTCCCTGGGTTAGGTGTAAGCCTTGTCCAGGGGAAGGGTCAATACCACCATTCAAGGGGCACAAATCCCAACTGGCTTGATAAGTTTAAGAATGGGGTTCAAATATATATTATCAGCAGGTATACCAAATTCAGGGGTTTACATAAATTACTCCAAATTTTAGGAATCATCACATTCCCATTCCTTAAGTCATGTGAACAGGGGTTTCCATTAATCTGGTCATGAGGATGGCGAGATCTGAGTAAGGTTTAAAACGGTGGTCATCTATAAGACAGGTAGAGATCCTGAATGGATGGAGTCACAATGATCCTTGAGGCATTGTGTCCCCGCGCACCCTATATAAAAGCAATGCATGTTAGTCTAATAAAGTACTTTTTCAATAGGATTTAATTTTGTCTTGTTTTATTTAAGTTCTTTTTTATCCTAATGAACGAAGTCTCATCCAACGTTGCGCCTAGAGCCGCCCCTGTCCTCTTGGATGGCCCTAGCCCCATGCAGTAATCCCCCTTATTGGGGTTCCCAGCGTTAGCTCTATTGAGCGCATCTGGTGGAAACCCTGATAACTGGTGCTCACTACAGGTGCGCTTCCAAGGCGCACCCTAAGGAGTTACCCTCAACCTTGGACGAAAACTAGCCCACAGCGAGCACTCTAGACGCTCATCTTCTGACCTACCTCCTTTGGAACGAATAAGACCCAATAACAGTGGGGACCGACTTTCCAAAGAAATCCTCTGTGTGTGTCCCAAAAGACTTTGTGCACTTCCAAACTCCAGTCAGCTGGAACCTTTGCTTGACCTGTTAAGTATGCCTGAAGAATTTAAAAAGATGTTACTTTGAAAGAATGCCAACATCATAAAAAAGATTAATGAAGGCAATCTTTTATTACAGGGATCAGGCATTACGTTTCAAGAGGATGTGGTATGCTAGGAGAGAAGAAACCTTTGAAGATATTACCCAGCTGAATGACTATTAGACTCTAGGACCTGTCTACTGTGATGAGAAAAAAATTTTCAAGCTTCTCTCAGCTTTGGACAAAATCAAAAAGAAGTTTTCCAAGCTACAACAAATCCTCCAGTTGAAAAAGAAAATCAAAATGATCTGAGTGCTCAAATTTTAACAAAAACAATTAATTTTAATACTGAACTAATATTTATTTAGGTAATAAAAAATGAAATCCTCCGCGCAATGTCAATTCCCACTCTGCAGCCTCAGAGCAGAAAGTGGAAACAAAGTACATAGCCAATTTACACCCAATTTTGCCAAACAACAAATTAAATGTGGCCAGCAAGCATTGACAACATCAAATTGATGAAATTGGGACAGTTGAGAACCAACTTCCAATTTAACAAAGGTGTCAAACTTCAGGAATTTTTTGTAAGCCTCAAAATCAATTGATGAGATGATGCACTAAAAATGACAAACAAAATGCCTGAAACTTAAAACCAATTTGTTATAAGCTTGATGACCCTTTTCTGGAAAACCTAACGCATTTCAACTTCGATGGCTTTCCTCCAGAGATTTGGCCAGATATAACTACAATGAAATACCATGATTACCCGGTTCAACCCTCAGATTGGGATAGCTCCAATCCCAACAAAAACGAGAGTCCTGTTTCAATGAAGCTCAAGAATTAGCTGACATTACCTCTTCTATTAATGCCAACCTTTTGGACCACTTTGAATTTCCCTCTCAAACTTTGTCACATGGGTCACATTCAGTCACAAGCGAGATTTGCTCACCCCATTTCTGAGATGGTGGCACGGTGTCACTTGAAGAGGCCTCCCTGTCAAAACCTTCAAGGGGCAACACCCTACCATTGTTTGTTCATCTTCTAAGCTCGTGGGGTTTCTTACCTATGAGATTACTGACAATGTCATTTCCTCCAAACTTTATCTGAATCTATTGGCGAAAAAGGTGATCAAAAGATGCCAGATTTGGATGGCAAATGAGTTTAACCAGAAGCTTGAAGAGGCCAAGACCCGCATAGCCAAGATGGAGCAGGAGATGCGCTAATGGATAATGCAGTTGGACGCAGAGTTAAAGGCCTCCAAGTCGGAAGTTATCCAGGAACAGAGGCTGCTGTCTGGCCTGCAGTCATAGATTTGGGACAAGACCAACTGGATTAAAACGCTCAAGATTGACAACGCGCAGCTTAGGCTGGAGTTTTCCAACCTCAAGGCGAATTACCTTGGAACCAGAAGGCAGCTCAAAGCCAGCCACCTCAAAAGACTAGATTGCTCAGCTAGCAGTCGATCGTGGATTGAAAAACTTGAAACCACCTTTGTAGAACGATCAAAGTGCTTTACCACAGAGGCTTACCTCTAAGAGCATGACATGCTCAACCATTGGGGCAACAAATTCTACCAATAAGATCCCAGCGTTGCCTGAATCTGCAGAGCTCCCGTTGTCTATGGCTTTACCATTGACAATATTGGGGTGGCCTCATTTCACAGCACTGACATTGCTGACCTGGTCTGCATTAATCTTGAGGGTTCGTATACTCTCAAACTTGAGTCCTCCGTCTACCTTAACCCTAAGGCCACAACTTGCTCCGCTAGGACAAGGCTTGCAGGGGGCTCTGCCAGCTTTTCCATGGGTTAAGTAAAAGTCTTGTCCAGGGGAAGAGTCAATACCACCATTCAAGGGGCACAAATCCCAATTGGCTCAATAAGTTTGAGAATGGGGTTCAAATCTATAGTATCAGCAGGTATATCAGATTTGAGGTTTTACATAAATTACTCCAAATTTGGGGAATCATCACATTACCATTCCTTAAGTCATGTGAACAGGGGTTTCCATTGATCTGGTCATGAGGATGGCGAGATCTGAGTAAGGTTAAAACGGTGGTCATCTATAAGACAAATAGAGATCTTGAATGGACGGGGCCACAATGATCCTTGAGGCACTGTGTCCCCACGCACCCTATAAAAAGCAATTCATGTTGGTCTAATAAAGTACTTTTTCTATAAGATTTAATTTTAACTTATTTTATTTAAGCTCTATTTTAATCTAATGAACAAATTCTTGTCCAAAGTTGCACTTAGAGCTGCCACTGTCCTCTAAGCTGACCCTAGCCTCATGCAGTCAGCCCCCTTATTGGGCTTCCCAGCATTAGCACTAGCAAGCGCATCTGGCTGAAACCCAATACTGAGTAATCACTGAGTGACCTAGTATAATGTGTGCCCGCCATTCCTTACTTAACATTTTGTTGGAGGTCAGGCTCAACTTTAATCTAACTGACCAGTTTGTAAGATATGACATTCACTGATATCCAGTGTCAACAATGAATGAACTTTAAGTTTGCTCACTCAAACTTCCACCTTATTGACTGAGTCTCAAGTTGAGGTTGTAGGGTAACGTTAGAAGTTATTGTAATGAAGATGTAAAAAAGAGTGATATAATCACTTCCTTTATTTTCAGTAGACATATTAACGGCATTGCTAGTAGAAGGGAAAGCAGAGATTAATAGAAAAGAATTAGATGTTTGAGCTTAGGTTAGTTGTCAACATGAAGAGCCCTTTTCTTTAAGTTGATGGGGCTTTTCCTTTTTTATTAGCAATTATCTAGTACCAATATTCAGCTGTATGCCAGCGTCTTCTACTCTAAGTGCATTTATATTCTTCTTATTAGACCCCTTTTTAAAAGCGTTATTTTAGGTTGTCAGTTAGGTAAGAAGCTTGTCTTGGAGGCCTTCTGAAGTAGATTAGCAGGGATTTTGACAAGATCCTTTTTGATGTCCAATATTTTATAAAAGAGTCTCTTTACAGAGCCATTATGTATGGCAAGCCATGGTAAGATGCTAAGGCGAAGATGACAGTAGTAATGGCGTCCTCAGGAGAAACTACTTCACAGGCATATAAGGTCAGTGTCTTGTATAAAATCAATTGTCAAACTTAATTTTGTAATTTCATGTTTAATGAAAAATATCCATGAAGACCTGCTTCTGCAAGGACAGGGTCCAATCACTTCCAGATTTTTTTATCAAGGCGGTGTTGACTTGGCTCCAGATTTTAACTATTTTCAGGTGAAGGCCATAATTTCTTGGGCGATTTACTCAAGCTGGTGGATAGTAGCTTAAGAATATGTCAATCAGTTGCCCCTTCCATAGCACTTTTGTAGCTGTATAGGAACAAAGCATAACTTCCTTCACCAGTTTTGTACTTTTTTAAATATGGGACTTAGAATTAATAGAAATAGGTGTAGATAAAACGTTAATCCCAGTTGGTGAAAGAGGAGCTGAAAACAAGGACTCAGTATCTTTAGATTCAGAGAGTGCATCTTATTAGTTTGAGATCTCAAATCATTGATGTCGTTTGTAGATCTGTATACTGAGTCCTTAGTGTGATAGTGGTGGTTTTTAGTTAAGTTGCTCCTTGCTTTCTTGAAATTTCTAGCTTCTTGGCTTTCATGATGCTCTTGATGAAGATTTTTATCCTTGACGTCCTCAACTTAACTGATAAGCTGAACGAGCCAGTAATCATTGTGGGTTAATTAAACACCATGCAATTGGGAGAAAATACTGACATCCATTAACTCATCGGCTAAGGCTTCCAAGTTATATGGGGTCAATAGTTCAGCTTTAAAGTCTATCCACAGTTGTGAGTGATAGCCGCAATTTGGGATTATAGTTGAGCCACGTTACTTATTTAATTTATTAATCAAGAGCAATAAGCTTCATCTTTAATTCTGTCATGATAGGTCCATTTGGGCGAAGGGCCAGAAGGCCTGCTTCTCCTTGACGGATGAATCCGTTCATTTCAAGTGGACTGAGAGATCTGACATCCCCAGGTGTCCCTGGAAGTCCAAGGGGCCCAATAGCCCCTGGATACACAAGGAACTCAGTTAATCCCAGTGACCCTATAGGTAACTATCACCTTGAGACCCATGAATCCCAGCGGGTCCCTTAATCCAGGAAGGCCTTGATAGCCAGGGGCCCTCAGGGTCAACAGGGTCTTGCGCTCCAGGATGTGATTGCAGTGAGGCTTCATTGAATCGTGCAAAGCATTGTCCTCAGTGCTCTTTGAGGGTGGAAATATGAATTGAGTGACTTAATAGTCTGTCTGACATAAAGGTAGGCTTCTTATATGGCTGCGTCCACTTAAGGTATAAGTTGATTCTGCAATTATGCAAAGGCTCCTTTATCCAAAGAAGTCATCTGACATTGTACTTTACTAATCAAGAGGTATTTTTAAAATATCCTTTTGGTTTTCTTGGACGGAGGAGGAGGCATAATGGTATTATTCATAGGTGGATGAATGAAGAATTAAATCAGATCTAATGTCACAGTACTTCTTGGTGTTGGAGTCTTAAAAGTAACATAATATTATAGATGGCTGGGTTTACAAGGCTGTGAAGGTATAAATCCATTCTGGTCCCCACTTTGGAGGCAGTTAAACTAGAAGCTAAGTATAGTTTTCTTATAGTGGAGATAATAGAAAATGCTTTAATCCGTCTGGAAAGCCCTTCAATCACAAAAATACCATTGAGCAGTTGTTGTACAGTAAGGCGGAGTTAGAAAATTTTATACACTTTGGCTTACAAGAGGCACTTCACCTTTTTACTATTCATAAATTCAAGAGTAGCTGAGACAAGGACACCTTTTTCAGATTTAGCATTGCTGATCCAACGCGTAACTCATCTAGCCCCATTATCTTGGGAGTTTTGTACTGGATTATTTTCCATCTTCTTATTATGTCCTCGCTTTTGATGGCAAATTGAAAGACCTGGTAGAGCACCAGTTTTCAGTCAGCACTGCAAATAGTAGGGCTGGACAAATGGACAGGCTTCAAAGATTCTTGGAGTCATACATTATTATCTTTATTAAAATACAGCAAGGGGGCAGACCACTGGGTTGACCAAGGTTTGCTGAATAACCACTGTTGGCGCTTCAGTTCTCTAGACTGGCGCTGGGGTTCGCGGTGGCTCAAAGCTGGAAAATTGGAAGTGAGCACTAAAGAGGAAGCGGAAAAATCAGGTTAGTTTACTAAATAAGTTATTAATTCAAAAATGCTTCAATATTTATAGGGTGTGTGGGGACTCAATGCCTTCAGGATCTTTGGAGCCTCATCTGATCAGGATCTTTACTAACCTTCCAGAAAGGCCTCCTCAAGGGCGTCCTCAATGGATATCATCTCTCACCTGACTGAGAAGGTGGAAAGCCCGCTCCACGTGACTCAGTATTAGGTAAGGTTGATCCAGAAAAAGTTTTGTCTTGGCTGGAATCAACGACTAATTTGGTATGGCCAGATATGAAAGATGGGAATTGAGATGATTTTCTCTCAAATCCTGACAAGGTCCCCTTCAAGATCCTGTCAGAGGGGGAAGTACGGCCGGAGGAACTGACTATGCACTCGGTTTACAACAGTCCCTTGCTTGGTATTGGCAATGGAGTATTCAGACTTCACCTTGTGTATCACTTTGTAGGGCCCAGACCACAGTATGTCAAGCTTGTTCTGTCAGCCTCCAGGTCAATGATGATAAATGAGAATGAGGTCACCTAGTTGAAATTATGGTTAGGAGGGTTGTCCAAGATTCAATCGGGATGTCTCTCTTCCAGTGGTGATAACAATGCCTTGAGTGGCTTGGGCTTGGAGCTGTACAATTTCATTGGCAATGGCCTTCATATTTAAATTGGCATTCTCAGGATTGGAGGCTTTGAATAGGGGCTGGACGCTACTGGGTAGTTGTGGGGCCTGCCCATACAGGGCTTCGAATGGGGACATTTTGATAACATGGTGGTAGCTCACTCAGTATGCAAGCAGGGCGCTGGGCAAATAATGGTTCCACTGGGTAGGATCCAAGGCGGCCAACTTTCGCAGGATGGAGACAAGAGTTCCATTAGCCCTTTCTACCACCTCATTGGTAGAAGGGTGGTAGGGAGCAGCGAAACTCTGGGTGGTTCCAAATAGCGAAGTTAGCTCCTGTACAACCTGGGAGGGGAAGTTCAAACCATTGTCCGAGAGCAAAGTCTGGTGGCACCTGTGCTGGGTGAAAATGGAGCAAACAAGGAACAAGGCGGTAGCCTTAGCCATGGCTGTGGGAACTGAGATCGCCTCGACCCACTTAGTCAGATGGTTTATGGAAAGAATAGTATACTTGTGACCATGTAGACCAGTGGGGAAGGGACCCACCACATCAATACTGACGACATTGAAGGGCTTGGTTGGCACAATGACGGAGTGCTGATAGCGAGGGTTGGCCCAGTCTTGAGATCGGCAGGTCATGCAGGCTTCCAGAACCTCTTGGATGGTTTTGACCATTTGGTCCCAGTAGCAGCGTGACTTCAGCCACTCATAGGTCTTCTTGACTGCACCATGCTCAACAGTAGTGTGGCCTTCCAGGATGACGTCAGTGCGAGAGGAGGGTCAGATGTAAGGAAGCCACCTCTTGTTGACTCTCTTGTAGAGTAACCCTTCCTTGACCTGGGTGTCTTGAGTCATCCGGCAGAGTTCAGCTTGGACCTGGGGGAATTCCAGCTTCCAATGTTCAGGCTGCCCTATTAAGTCATAGAGCCGATCCTCCTCCAGGGTCAGGACTGCTAATACTGGCATCCTGGAGAGTCTGTCAGCATTCTGGTGAATAGCACCGGTGCGATGGATGATGGTGAAGTCATAGCTTTGTAGTCTTAGGGCCCACCTGGCCAGCCGTCCATCTGGGTCTTTCATTTGTTGCAGCCATTGGAGGGAAGAATGGTCAGTAATGATAGTAAAATGGGTGCCATAGAGGTAGGGCCAAAATGCTTGATGGCTAAAAGAATGGCTAGGAATTCCCTCTCAGTGACGCTGTAGTTTCGCTCAGCCTTACTGAGGGTCTTACTAAGTAAGCTATGGGATGGTCGACCTGGTTCTCATCGTGCTAAGCCAGGATAGCCCCCACAGCGACATCGCTAGCATCTGTGAACAGCAAGAAAGGCTTGTCAAAATGGGGATGAACTAGAACAGGCTTAGTACATAAAGCCATACGAAGATCATTGAAGGCCTGTTCCTGCTCAGGATGCCATTCAAATGGAACATTTTTTTGTAGGAGGTAGAACAACAGCTCGGCAAGGTCAGCAAACTGAGGGATGAACTAATGGTAATAGCCCACCATACCTAGGAAGACTTGAATATCTCATAGGCTCTGGGGGCACGTCATCTTTTCTATAGCATCTACCTTATTGGGGATAGGTTGAATGCCACGTTTGGAGACCTTATGGCCTAGGAATTCTAGCTCAGGCTGGAAGAAGGAGTACTTCGAGAGCTTAAGCTTGATGGAGGCCTTCCAGAGACGCTTGAAGACTTCCTTAAGGTGGTTGACATGTCCATTAAAAGTTTGCAAAAAATGGTGATGTCGTCCAGGTAGACCAGGACACAGGAGAGCTTCAGGTCCCCAAGGATCCCATCCATGGCGCGCTGGAACGTGGCTGGGGCGTTGCAGAGGCCTTGGGCATCCTGGTAGGCTTGAACAGCCCTTTGTGGGCGATTAGAGCACACTTGGCTCAGTCTTTGGGAGCGAGATCAACCTGCCAATACCCGCTGGCGAGGTCCATGGCCGAGAAGTACTGGGAACCTGCAAGCAGTTGGAGCGAGTCATCAATATGGGGCAGAGGATAGCTGCCCTTCTTGGTGATGGAGTTTAGTCATTTATAATTCATCACCACCCGGTGCTTGCCATCCTTCTTTCAGACCAGCAACAGCGGGGAGGACCAAGGGCTATGCGAGGGAACCAAGAGCCCTGCGTCAAGCAGCTGTTTGAGTTCTACCGTGACCTGGGCCTCTTCAACCTTGCTCTTGCGGTAAGGCTGGGACTGAAATGGGGGCATCCCCGGTTTCTAAATGGTGGAGGACTCCATTCATCCTTCCAAAATCGTAGGTCAAAGTGGAGAATAGATCCGAGTATTCCTTCAGGAGCTCCTGAACCTTAAGCCGCTGTTCATCAGAGAGGTCCTTTCCTATGTTAGCGTCAACCAAATTAACTGAGGGTGGCAACTCCAAGCCAAGGTCCCTCAATTCCCCAAAGCTTCATATGTCAGCAACAGCCCCCATCGGTAACAGGCGAACATAAGCGGTGGGTTGGTTAGGTCCTATAACTTTTAGTTTGTCATTCAGGTTGGCTAGCAACACTGATATTGATCCAGCATATGCTGGATCAAGGATTCCAGGGCAGGTCAGCACTTCCTTGGAAGATGGGTTATCCAGACCTTGGACCTCCAGTAAATACCCCAAGGGAATGTTGATGTGGACCCAGGTGTTGACAACGACCTGGGATTTTGAGGGCATGGTAGTCACCCGGGGCAAGTAAACCGGCATTCCCTCAGATCCATCCACAGCAGGAGGGGGCAGCCGGACTTGAGACCCCGGATGTGGTACTCAAGCCAATCAATTCATCCTTTGGTCTCCAGTAGGCAGGCTCAGGCCTTGACATCCACCCTAGAGTCATGGGCAGCTTCAAAAACCAGGGGGACTCAGTGTCCTAGAAGGGAGAGGAAACCACCATCATAGTGGATAACAGCCAAATAGTCTCGAAGAAACTGGGTTCTGAGGAGTAGATCATAGCTGGTGTTGTCCAAAGTGATGGCGGTTATATCCAAAGTGAGCTTCCCGAACTGAATTGGTAGAGAGGAATAGGCCCCTATGGATCAGGTGCACTGAGGGCCAGCTGTGCCATACTCCATGTAGTGCAGCATGTTGGGCAACCTTGATGCGTTTCATCAGCTTGGAAGAGATAACGTTCATGGGGGAGCCACTGTCAACTATGGCATAAACTGGAATCTTGTGGACCCAGATGGCGACTCGGGTGATCAAACTTCCAAACTGAGGCAGCAACGTAAGGAACATAGGAGAATCATCAGAAGAAGAGTAAGCAGTATCATTGTCTTTATTGTCATTAGATACCGCAGCTACTTCTTAGGAGTTAATGACTTCTGGTTTGTGTGTAGGGGTTACTTGAGGCTGGAAAGGGGTGTCAGCATGGAGCGCCTCGTCCTTCATGATGACTGCCCTTTTCCCGCCTCTTCAGCTAGACGTTTCCAACAAGTTTTGGCGCTATGCCTAAAGCCATTGCAATAGGTGCATCGCGGATGGGGGTTTTCTAATTCTCGATTACATGGACCCTAGGGCAGTTAGAGGGCCTGCGGGCGCAGCCTTAGAGTTCAGGATCATGGAAAGGATCTCATTGAGGGCCTCCTTGATCTCTCTGATACAAGTGAACCTGTTCTTCTGCCCGATCTTGTGCATCTGGACCTCAGGATAGGACCCCAGGGCGGAGATGACGGCGGTAATGGCATCGTCCAGAGTGATGCGGCTTGTCATAACTAAGGGTTGAGCCTGAGCGTAGAACTGGTTAGCAAACTCCATAGGGTTTTCTCCTTTGTTAAGTCGAATGCCCATGAATGCTTGCTTCTGGTTGGCCAAGGTTTGGTTGCTGCAGAACTCTTGGATCAGGGTGGTGCGGACTTGTTCCCAGGTGTTACACTCCTTAAGATGGGGAATCATAATTTCCTGGGCAGTGCTGTCTAGGCAGGAGTGGATGTGCTTCACCTTTTGCCAGTTGGTGGCCTCCTCCATAGAACTCTCATAGGCATACAAGAAGGAGGCAATGCTTTCCCATCTGGGGGTGAACTTCTCCTTGAAGCTAGGTTTAAAGTTAGTGACAATAGGAGTAGAGAGGGTGTTAACGCCTGGGATAGGCGTCAGCTCAAAGATCTCCGTTTCTGCATACTCTCGAGGAGCCCTTTGATCTAGTCACCTCCGCAAACCTTCTAAGTCTTCTTGGATATATTCCCAGTTTTGACTGAGGGTAGAAGCAGATGCCTTGCTGGCAACCTGCTCCTTTAAGGACTGAATTTCGGCGTTCTGTAGTTGGAGCTGGTTTTTGATGGTGGCCAACTGGGTTTCAAACCTATGACATGTCATTTTGAGCTGGGAGATGTGAGCATCAGTGAGCCTCATGAAAGCGCTGAGGTTATCCATCTCATCTAATAGCACTTTGTTGGAGACCCTGGGGTCAAGGGGAACACTGTCCGTTCTAGGCTTGCATCCAAGGCCACCTGTTGGATCTGGTCCCACAGGGTGGCCAGAACAGTTATTATATCCTTTCACCAGGGGTCTTCGGGTTCTCCCAAGGTGGGGGGCCAGCAGGCCCTTGAGGCCCATAAGGTCCTTCTGGTCCAGCAGCCGCGGGGGGAGTAGTCGCAAGAGGCCAGCTCTCAGTAGCGCTACTGTAGGGATCATAGCAATTCTTCAGCTTGTTGCAATCATTGGGTCCATGTCACTTCAAACCGCTGAGCGTTTTGGAAAAACTGCTCCTCGAGGTAGCTGGAGATGCCACTATCTATTACCACCAGTTGGTCGCAGATTTTGTTAATTAGTTGATGGTTATTGAGGATAGCTTCGCGATTGTCATGCACAAAGGAGGAGGCCACAGTGTAGAAGTCAACCATATACAAATGTAAATTTTGGGTGAGCCCTAGGTGCTGGGAGACCTCCTGATGGTGTAATCCTACTAACTGGAGGATGTGATGAATTGCGGGATGAACAAAATTTCGAAGGTAGCGATTGGGTCCCAAGGTAAGCTCCCCAGCAGGTAATGCGGCTGAGGTGTATAGGTCTCACATCGTGGATGGCATGGCAGAGGCGCGGGAGTGGCTGGAGCAGTGACACCCTCAGCATAGATGCCAAGGGTTAGTTGTTTGACGACATTATGGGAGTGTTCAAGCTGAAGTTGATATTGGCCCCCATCTAAAGAGGGCAGCGAGAATTGGAAGGTGGCGCGGAACTCTAGCCTTTCTGGCTGCAAGGGCGGTGTTGCGTATTGGGAAGAACTAACCCATTGAGAAACGCTCCTCGATTGACCAGTCATTTGGTCTTCAGGGTTGCTGTTGGTTTCCATTTTGTGATCAACGTTTTCACTGGGTCAGCTTGGAGCCCCCTGTAGTGAGCACCACTTTGTCAGTGCTTCAGTTCTCTGGACTGGCGCTGGGGTTCGCATTGGCTCAAAGCTGAAAACTTGGAAGTGAGCACCGAAGAGGAAATGGAAAAATCAAGGTTAATATACCAAATAATTTATTAATTCAAAATGCTTCAATATTTATAGGGTGCATGGGGACTTGATGCCTTTGGGATCTTTGGAGCCTCATCCAATCAGGATCTTTACTAAACTTCTGGAAAGGCTCCTCAAGGGCGTCCTCAATGGATATTGTCGCTCACCTGACTGAGAAGGTGGAAATTCCGCTCCACGTGACTCAGTACTAGGTAAGGTTGATCCAGAAAAAGTTTTGTCTTGGCTGGAATTGATGACTGATTCAGTATGGCCAGATTTGGAAGATGGGAATTTGAGAAAATCTTTCTCTTGAATCCTGACAACCACAATAAAATCCTAAACTTAAAGCTTATTTGAAGATCTATATAAATAAAAAATAATATTACGCTTATTTGAAGGCTGGGTAGCTATAAGGTGATAGGGTTTGTGTTGCATAGAACGTTCATTGTTAGACTGATGATTAATATCTCCTTGTAATCTGGGAAGAGGCGCGAGATGAGAAGTCTTCATTTTTGTCATGGTCGATTTAAGGATTTAATAAGGTTTTTCTTTTCCACCTTTGTTTTAATGGCTTTTTAGATATCCTCTTCCGTCATACAATTGAAAATCTGATGCCTTTGTTAAGTTAGGGTAAGGATTAAATTATTCAAACGTGAGGAGATTCAAGTTTGTCTTGCTTAATTCATTCTCATCCGCAGTATGAGTTCTGACACAACTAATAACTTAAGAATGGCCTTACTCACGTTACTGTTCCACTGCTTATGATAAGTTGAAACATATGGCCATATTTGGCTCTGTCCAAGCACAATGACCATTTACCATCTCCATCAATTTTTCTATAGTCATTTTTCTATATTAACATCCTTGGTGGTTGACTACAATTAAGCTGTATATTATATATAAGATGAATCTTTTTTAGGCCATGCTTCAGACCTCCTAAAAGGATGTCTTTAATTACTTACATTTGATCTAACATATATATCCTCTTTCTAGTGATAGTGGTCTGTTTCCTGAGTTTTTTAGTGTGTAATCCCACATTAACTCTCCAAGAACAGGAGCCTTACAGACAATCTCCTGATATTTTTATAACTAAAATCTTTCTCTTGCAACCAGTTTTATAAGTACTTTTACCCAATGCTGCTTCAAATGCAGAAGTTTGAAGGCGGTACTTTCATTTTTTGGTATTTTTGGCAAGAATGCCATGATTATCAATTTCTTTGACCTTATCTCTGAGTTCAGCACAATTTTTATTCTTTAGCGTTGCACTTTTGTGGAATAGTAGATAATGGTGGTATTAGGATAGTCAGCTTTCCAAGTTCTTTGGTTTCATATAAGGGGGATCAGTAACCACCCATCATTCACTAAGGGTGTGTATAAGGCCTTTAATCTTTGCTAGTGGCATGGCCCGCAGGTTATAGCCTCTCTTTTTCCAAACGGGGTTATAGTTTAGTACAGCTTGATAGCTGGGGCCAGGAGACTTAAAGAATAGGTTACCCAGATTCAAAGGAGCAACTTTGTTGTTTTGTGTCTAAAAAAATATGATAATGACTTGATTAGCTCAATTCTCCTATAACAACCATCTCCATGCTTATGTAGTGATGTATACTAGTTCCAATCTCATAAACCAACCTAAGGTATCTGTGGGGTCACCAAGATATTCTACCTTTGTGGCAGATAGTTTTATTGGTAAATCCTATCCAACCTGACAATGGTCCATGAAAGACTAAGATATTTATTAAGGATAAGAAGCATAAAGCATAGAAGCTTCATAGGAAAATTATATCAACCATCTAGGTAAGTAACACATATGGATGTAAAAGAATACAAGGTTCTAGGATAAGCTCAAACTCATGTCCTATTGCTTTGGATACTTATACAACATACCGTTAAGTTGATTAAATTGGTTATTATAATAAATTCCCTGAGAGACCAAAGGTACAACCGATTGTTCCATATATCCCAACTACTCAAATTTAGGGTGTGCTTCTGAAGAATCCTGGTTCATTAGTGAAAAAAAAAGAGTTTGTTTGGTTGATCTATGAATTGGAAACCATTCTAAATTCAATAGTGTTTGGAGAAATAAATTCTGTTAAGGTGAATAGGTTACTCATTGTACAAAGCAACATGGAAGACATAATAAAATGTGAACATTATCTGTAAGGTGAAAATTTCTATAATATAGTTTATCCTCTAAGGGGGTAAAATTAGCAACAACCTTGTTAAAAGAATGACGTAAACAAAACACTTTTATTGGTCCTAGTCTTTACATCTTTATTGTCTTGATAATCTAAATGAGACAGTCTTATATCTTGGATAAATTAATAAGATATTAACTTTATCTTAAACTTTTTTATTAAATATATCTGTATAAATTTTCAACTAACTGTATTTTCCTTTGTTTTGTTTTTTACCTCAATATTTGATAATCAATAAAGTAAATAATTTTATTAATATAATTTAACCTTGGTTATGTTAGTAATCAAAGCTATCATTACCAATGCCTTAGTTTATGCAGGCATGCTCTTAAGTGCCATTCAGGGTACACATCTGTCAATAGTTTACAATAGATACAATGAAAGTAAAGTCATTAAGCAGGAAGGCTAACAGTATAGTGTCTTTATGTCTTAAGCTGTGGTATTCTCCCATTCAACTTGTAGGCCCTAACTCGCTTAGCTTAAGTGGCTTACTTGCTATGGAAGAGTTCTGTTTCACACAAATTAGACACCAAACGACCTTCTGAAGGGACATTACTATCTTAACTGAGGGATTCTCTTCTTATGCTATCCAATTTAGCAAAGCTTGCTCATCAAAAATGATCATTGCACTGCTGGAGGTATTCTACTTGACTTTTTTATTCTTAACTTTGCTAAGTTTGCCTAAAAAACTCAAAAAAACCCCACCAACAATTTTCTCTATGTTGTTCTCAGTAACCCAAGGTGTTTCCTATATGTGTGTTTTCTTCCTAAGATCACAGACTGATTACTGGTGATCTCTTCACTTTAGACCTAAAAGTAAGTAGAAAACAAAGATAAACTTAAGATTTTGTGGTAAATTTTTTTATTTAGAATGATATTGAAGCTTTTTATACTTCTGGAGTAAAATCAAGTTATAAAATGAATGTATGATAGTAAAAAAGTGGGATTGGGGTCAGGCGTTATTGTAGGGATTTCACAAATTACTATTAGGTCTCTTCTTGATTTCCGCTTTGGAGGTGACATCTATCTTGCTCAATGCTTAAATCCATGAGCTATGTCTCATGGTGGAAATCCCTGAGCCAGGATAATCAGGGGACACTTGCTCAATATCCATCTCAGGGTCTGTGGCGGCAGTATCTTTTCTAGTAATTACTTTTTTGCCCAATTTGATAAGTTTTTAATACCATGATTCAAATGATTAGTTATTTTGATGCGCCTCTCTTCAGGGTGTAATTAACTCTCAAAATTGGCTGAATCCCTATTTATGAAATACCAAAACAGAAGGAAATTATTACTTCTGTTAGCATAGATCAGCTCAGTCATTTCTTCATCATTGGAGTGTAATTACTTCATCCCCTAAAGGTATAAATGGGGTCAAATTCTATAGCCTTTGGTGGTGGTGGCAGCGTTATCTTAGTACTGTAAGTCTCTTATAGTTGTATTGGTATCAAAGTATTCCGCATGACGTTCTCCTGAACAACTGCAAATTTCTCATGACGCCTTCATCTATATAAGGGGGTTCTTTTTCCTTGTCCATGATTTGATCTGATAGATTTAAAATTTGAGGTTTTGTTGTACTGGTTTAGTTCCTTTAAGATGGTTAGGGATTACTCTTAGAATGCTCGTGGTGTCTTCTACAACACTTCCCCTCCCAAGGAAAGACTTGAGGAAGGATCTAAGGTATCAGCAATTACTCTGGTAAACACAATATAGATATTTTCAACTTTGATAGAATACTCAGCTCCTAATTTGGCAAAGTTTATTACAGGGACAGTCCAGATAACTTGCAACTTTTCAAACTGTTCTCCTTGTAGAAAATATGTTAATACTTTATCCTATATACTGAACTCTGGTAACGTAGTCTGTCTCTGACATATACAGTGACTTTTGGAGATATTTCTTCAATGTCCTTTTTGCTTCAATTTAAATCTTGATCAATTCTTTAGCCAACTCTTGCTGGTAACTCCCAGTTAGTTGTTTCTTTTGATCCGTACAATGACTGATGCCAACAAAGTAGGTAGAGCTACTTTTCTCCTTTGAAGAACCTTAGACGAAAACATGGCAATCACCTGGTGATGGCTAAGGCAATATTTTAAAAGCGTGGTTTGAAGCAGTTGGTCTCACTTTGACTTGTAGTTCAGTGCCATCTTCTTCAATATTCCTTTTAGGGGCTCAGTTCATGCGTTGCATGCTTATTTTGGAGTATGGAGTGTATGGAGTGGTAAAATGCTGTCTTTCTCAAACTAAATCCATGTTTTTCTTCGCAAATCTATAGATAAGGCTCTTCCAGTTGCTGATGGCAGAACTTGAGGGCATCCATGCCTCGCTATTACTTGATTGTACATGAATCTCATGGTTGATCCTACAGTATATGTCTTGACTGCTATTGCTTCAACCCATTTGGTAAAATGGTCACAAGCCACAAAGATAAACTCTAATTTACTTAATGCTTTAGACAACGGTCCTATCATGTCAATGGATATGTTATGTAATGGTGCTTCTGGTGAGATTGGTTGAAACTCAAAGTGCTTATCTAAGGATCTGAAGCTTGCGCAAGGTTCACAGAGTTCCAAGGCCTGATTGTTAAGAGATTATCTGTAACTCTCTCGTTCCTAGCAAGGTGGTGTGGGATGCAAACCCACACTTCTAGGGAACTAGCCATTATGAGAATGGGAAACAAGGCACCTCAGATGGTGCCTGTACAAGTGGGACCCAAAGCAAGGGTGTAGAGCGCGGTATATAGTACCAGGTAAGCGAGAAACAACACAACTTGAGTTTACCCCAGAGGGGAGTTTTTAATCAAGTGTAAAATTGGTGCCAGGAGGCTTGGGTGCCTCGATCTGGAGGGGACCTGAGCGGCCCAAGGGAGATCCTGAAACTTTTGTAAATTGGGATAGTTTGTAGTGGCCAACATAGTTGGAGACCTCCTCAAAGAGGTCCGCCCCCAAGTTTGCCTAAGGAACCATAAGAAAACGTAAAATAATGGGTAAGTTTATTTGTGAAAAGTCTACCAACAAGGTGTGTTGGTCGCAAAAACATATTTAAACCAAGTCAGGGTAATTATGGGTCTGTGGAAGTGGGCCCAAGCCTTGACACTCCAATAAGCAAACGCTCCCATCCGATTTGGTAGAATACACTGAAAGTGTCTTCACTTGAGTGATTGGTTAAAGCTGTACTCTACCTGAGCTCATAATTTTGTAACTCAAACAGGATTCAAACCCTCATTCTCAAATTAGTTAATTTAACCATCTTCATTTGTTATGTAGATCATTCATTTCAATGCCGGGCTGATACAAGGGACTAAGTGTTTTGCACCTCATTAGTACCAACCTGGGCATATTTGGCTTGTACCTAGAGTTGGTCTAATGTGTGCTTAAGGTTAGGAAGAACCTTAAGTTCACCTTCTGGGCCTCCTGTCGCCCAGCCTTATCCTTGGCATTAGTTCCCACTATTAAGTCATTCAACCATGACACTGATGAACTTAGTCTTAAATTGACTCCCAATAGAACTGGTCTCTTGGGTATGCCAATGTCTTCTGAAATTGTCAATGTCCATCATGCTTGTGAGCTTCCATCACCGGTTCCATTTGATCACTAAGTCAGATGTACAGGCACCAATTTTTCCTTAAACTTCAACTTAAGGTTCTCATCAATATACTGTGTATCTTTAAGGCATATTTCTAAAAGATCTTTACTTCTTTGGTCTCATTTCCCATTCCTCTTCTGGTAATCCAATAAGGTCATAAATGGGATTACTCTCATTTTATTGGAGATAAAAACTGTTATTTGTGAAATTCTGTCAGCTTTGTAATTCTTGCTGGTTTCTCTATGTATGATATTGAAATATACCCTTGGATTTGTACTTCTCATTGAGCGAGACATCCGTCTGGATTATTCATGCTGCGCAGCCGGCGGATTGATGGATGTTCCATCATGACTTTGATGTGTACCCATATTAGTAAGGTTTAAAGTGCTCCATTTCTCATTGTACTGCCATACACTCTCTTTCCAGCACAATGTTTGTTCTTCTCAACTTTTTAAAGACCTTAAAGTAGTACTCAATGTGGTGGTATACTTCTTACATTTTAATTATTGATTATTGATGTTGTAATCTTACCAGGTTATGCTTTTTTATTCCAGTTATTGTGATTTATCAATTGAGCATCCTTGCTGATTGATTCAACTAGTTTAAAGTGTTTTTTGTTTATATAACTCTTTCTATAAATTCATTTTTATTGTTTAAATTAGTTAAAGATGGTTGCTAACTAAATTTCTAGGTTATAAAATTTAGTTTTATCTCAGTTCTGAGGTAGTTCTTCAATCAGTTGGTTAATAGAGTTTTATTTATTTTGATGATCATCCAATTTCAAGGTAATGGGCCAAATTGTCAATGAGCTTTTTGATCAATCTAGTATCTGTTGATAATTGATTCCAATGATAATCATTCATTTTTTTATTACATAAAGATTTGGATTTACTAAATAATATATGCTAAGGTTAATCATTAGTTATTAGTATTTCATATTTATTAAGACAGGCAAGTGTGGGCGTATAAGTGAGTCTAACTGGGTATCAGGATGAATATTAAAATTAATGAAAGAGGTTATAAGGATTGTTATCAATTGATGCAATGACTTATATAATTTGTTTGTTGATTTTGTTGCCTTAAAGTCCCTAAGTTTTTCCCTATCCCTAAACACAATTAAACCCCGGTGTAAAGTGAACAAGAAAATATATTACGTTCTATCAAACTATAAATTAGTTAGGTGGCCAACTGATGACTTCTTATCGACTAAAAAACCCCACATCTCATTCCTATAAGTGACCTTAATTTACCTACTATTATTTAACTTTAGTTGAGATGACTCTTAAAGTTTAACAATAGTCAAAAATGTATACAAGGTATAGGCATTTATAGAAGTTGTATATAGGAATTAATCGGTGCTATTACTCTAGAAACTTGGAACTACAAGTAAAACTGGTGGTCTTACTTGGCTGGCTAGCTGATGATTGTCAGGCATACTGCAAGTTAGAATTAGACTGGCCTGCCAGCCTAGGTGCCGGAGCACCTGAACAGCAAACCAGAATGCCAAAGCACTGCTGATGGCACAACGGATATGAAACTAGAGAGGAGTTTTGCCAATAACTGCCAGTGGGCCAGAATCTCGTACAGGCACATAATAAGATACCATATAAATATGGCCATTAACCCTGAGGGGTGTGAGAGTGCCGGCGGAAAGGACAGTTTATTTTCCAACATAAAAAAATAAAATTTTAGGGGAAGGATTTTTAATGGAAAATAAAGAAAAAAAGTGAGCAACAATTTTCTCAGTGCAATGCAACTGATTAAATAGTGGTCAATTGATACATGGATAAGCAGGGATCAGGTCCCTCAAGTTTGACCTAACAGGAAAATTATTTGGGGATGGGGGCAGATAAGCTCAATAGGAACCAACATTGAAAAATTTATTGGTAGGCTGGTTCGCTGTCATTTCAACCATATCACCCAGACTGAGGCTCAACTGCATTTCCAACAGTTAGCGTGAAGCCATCTAGCCAAATGAGCAGTGGGAATCCCCCGAGGCCACCCCACGTAGGGGCAGTCCCAATTGGTTGGGAATGGGTTTGGGATGCCCAACCCGTCCATGCCCAGTCACTGGGCCGTTCATTCAATCACAAGTGTTATGTTGGCTGCAACTCCCGATTTACCAGAAGGAAGCTTAAACTATCATCAATGGTGTCCAAGCTACTACCTGCATGTTGGGGATCATCCCTGATGATTTTGAGAGGGGGTTAATTTTGATTATTGCACTGCTGGGCGAATCAAAGCCGTTGGCAATTCTGGCCAATAACTCAATTTTCATCCCTCTTTGGATATATGGATTCTGATTGTCAGCTTAATTTCCATTGGTTTCAGAGTAATCAACACTAATTCACTAATCTCAGCACAGATTTCCATAATCTGTCTAACAAGTTTGGCCGTGGTGAATGAAGGTACTAAAGGAGGGATCCAGAGAGGGAAGGCCGTTAACCAATGCTCATATACCAAGTGGGCAAGATTGCCCTGGGTGACGAGGGGCATGGCCACCCTCTTTGTACCTTTTTTGCTCAGAAATGGGAAGAGCAACCAATCTACGCACAGGGGACATTCCCCTGACTTACATTACCCTTTCCTTTTTCCAAAGGAAGGGCTCCACCGCCAGGAAACTGCACGAGGCCACATTTTTGTGTTCCTTGGGTAGCTTGATCGCCAATACCATTGTGACTTTTGGGGGGGACAGGGTATGTTGGTGTGGGATTCATGAAATTCTTCTACCAGTTCCATGCAGTTAGCGCAATTGTGAGCCTTAACCCAACTGCTCTCATAAGCTGGATACCCTTTCCAGGCCATGAGAGACTGAACAGACCGAAGGGACTTGCAGGATGCTAGGATATTATCCACTTTGGCTTCCTTCACATTTTCAATTATAATTAGCTCAGGATCTGCGGAAACAGAACCCTTAAAAGGTGACTACTGGGAAACGTGGAATACAGGGTGCTGTTTCCAATGGGCTGTCAGTTTTAACCATAACGCACCATTGCCCAAGTCTTCCTCCACAAAGAAAGGACCCAAACACTTACTTGTGAACTTGGGGGAGGGTACTTGCATTCTCAAATGACGTGTATTGAGCATAACATAAGATCCCACTGTTATGTTATGACCCAAAAGTCACTTTCAATCCGTGAACCGCTTGTATTCTTCAATAGCTTTGGTGAGGTGTTCCCACACTAAGGATTGAGTAGACCTGATATGTTCAGCATGATCTGTGGCAGCTTGGACTTCAGGATGCAAGCAGGGTCTAACTGAAAAGGAAGGGTTATATCCTAATGTTGCTTTGTAAGGGGAAACCCCCATGAAAGCATGAGTCCCGTTGTTGTAGGTGAATTGGGCGAGGGGAAGGTCGTTAGTCCAGGTGTCCTGTGAGGCTGCAGAATAGAAACGCAGTACTGTTCAAGGACTTGGTATACTCACTTGGTCTACCCATTGGACTGGGGATGATATGCCATGGAGAGATAGGGGGATATTTTTAAAATGGATAAAAGTTTACTATAGAACCACGCTGTGAACTGTGGACCACAGTCACTGATGATCTCCTGCGGGAGACCAAACATTGAAAACATGTGGCGTACAAAGAGACAGGTGGTTTCCTCTGATGTAATTGTGGAAGCGCAGGGAATAAAAAGGGGAAAACTTGGTGAAATGATCAACCACCACCATCACCGCCGTAAACCCATTAGAGCAAGGGAGTTTGACAATAAAGTCCATGGTCACAGATGTCCATGGACCCTCCACCTGTTGTAAGGGGTGTAGAAGCCCATTTTTACCAGAGAAATTTGACTTAGCCTGAGCACAAGTAATGCAATAGGCGATCCAGTCCAGAACTTCTTTAGTTAAACCTGCCCAATTGTAGATCCACTTGATCAAGTCAATGCATTTCTTATTGCCCAGATGGCCAATAGTGGGGGTTGTGATGCACATGAAATACCTCGGATCTGAAGAGAGGGGGAACTCAAATCACGACCTGATATAAATGAGACCCTCCACCAAAGTGTACAGGGAGTGATTATGATTTTGGAGGGAAAATTGCTCAAATAACTCCACCCCTTTGGGGAAGGTCATTTGGCCGGCTAAGCCCTGAGCAACGAGGGAGGTGTCAGGAGCAAGGGTGGCGGAGGAGATGATGGGGGAAACAATCGACAAAATTTGAGCAGCAGGAATCACGGTAATGAGGTCTGCTTCCTCTGAATCCATGGGACATTGGGCGGGGTTGTGGCTGAGAAAATCAGGAAGTACGTTCAACACACCTTTTATAAATTTGTATTTAAATTGAAACTGCACAAGTCCCAATAGGTTTAGGCTTGCTGATGCAGCAATTTTTGGGGTTTACAGAAATACAAGAGAGCTTGGTGATCCATGTGAATAGTTAACTCATGCTGAGCACCCTGTAACAAGTACTGCCAATGAATCAATGCCCATGCTACGGCTGCCAACTCCTTATTGTAGATGGCCCAGGATTGCTCCATAGATGTAAATTTTTGGTAAAATTAGGTGACTGGATGTTCCAAGCCCTCATGCTCTTGGAGCAGCACTGCCCCCAACTACCACCAAAGAGGCATCACATGTGACGGTATATGGCTTGGCAGGATCTACATGTTTCAGGATGGGAGGGGATAAAAACACTTCTCTGATTGACTTAAATGCCTGCTGGCATTTGGGCGTCCAATGAAATAGTACATTCTTGCCGGTGAGGGGGTGGGTGGGGCCACCAACTGGGAAAGAGCTGGGAAAATTTTTAGGAAAATTATGGTTCCCAAGAAACTCCATAGTTTTTCTTTGGTTTGTTGGAGTTGGCCATTCACGGATAGCATCCAACTTATTGGGAGGAATCGCATAGCCATCCTTAAAGATGAGGTTCCTGAGAAAGGTAACTTTGAATTTAAAGAACTTGCATTTGGAAGGCTTGACAAACAAGCCCGCCTTATGCAAGGCAGCCACGATCACTTCCAAGTCAATAGCATGTTGTTCAGGAGTTGGTGAGTGAACCAGAATATTGTCAATATATGCAACTGCGCAAGTGAACTGGAGATCGCCCAGTACACTGTCAATCATTAATTGAAACATAGCGATAGCATTCTTAAGCCCAAAGGGCATTATGCAGAATTGAAAAATGCCCCACTTCATCTGGATTGCTGTAAACCATTCTTGCCCTTCCATTACCCAAATCTGTCTGAAGTCATTGACGAGATCTAGTTTAGAGAACACATGTGATTTGGCAATGCTTGGCTGATCATCTGCTCCAGAGGCAGGGGGTAGGGATCGTGAACTGTGACTCTGTTTAAATGTCCATAAACTACACAGGGATGGAGGGAACCGTTAGCTTTTTTAGCAAAAAAAGATGGGAGATGCGACTGGCAATGTCTCCTTGACAAACAACCTTTTTTTAGCATATCATCCAACCAAGTGTTAAGCACAACCTCCTCATCCACTGTTTGGGGACATAACGGACAGTTAATATTCACCAACTGCACCATTGTACGAAATCTCAGGTCAAGTTTAGTATGTGGAGGCAGATGATCCGCCTTTTCAGAATCAAAATACTTTGATAGTGTATTAAACTTTTGAAAATTGGACGGAAGGCCTGCAGGAGAGATGAGGGAAGTGATGGAGCTACGACCTTGGGTTTTCTTGAGAGTATTAACTAAAGGAAATTCTCCCTCCATTTGATCATTGGCAAATGAAAACATATTTAACTCAAGATTAATCTTCACATGTTGCCTGTGCCACCATCCAACTCCTAGGATAACCAGGAACACCAAGTTTGGCATTTCTGAGAACCAATCGCATAAACTAAACTGATGTACTGGTAATGAAACTGTCCAGCAAACTAGGTATGAGGTTTGGGAGGCTGAAGAAGCAACCATCACCGAAGGACCTACATCCAGGTCAAGTTCCAATTGTTGGGCTAGTTCAACATTCATAAAATTGCCCGCGGCTCCAGTATCCACCAAAACCTCAAAGGAGACATGGTGGGACTCAACACTAATCTTCATGGGGAGTAAGAAGTAAGCGAAGTTCTCTTTATTGGTAGTTGTGTTTGAATCCAGTGATACCAAAGAGATGGTAGTGGAGTCAAGGTAAACTGCTATGTTCACAGGAGGAGTAAGCTCGTCGCAAGTCAGATTATCAGAACCTACTGACATGGGCACAATAGCCGCGGCGACTATAGGGTTTGGTTTGGACATTTTGAGTGGAACTAGGCTATTATGGACAGGAAAAAGTTTCTTCCCAAGCTGGTTCAGCTGAAAAGAAGGGATTAATGCTGCGCCAATATCTATAAGAAAGGCGGAAATGGTTAGGAAATAATGGTTGGGCAATTATGTCGGGCAGACAGAAAGTTAGAAATAGACCAGCCAGCCATCCTAGGTGCCAGAGCACCCAAACGGTAAACCAGAATGCCAAAGGCACTGCTGATGGTATGACGGATATGAAACTAGAGAGGAGTTTCGCCAATAACTGTTGGTGGGCCAGAATCTTGTACAGGCAAATAATAAGATACCAGATGAATATGGCCATTAACCCCGAGGGTTATGAGAGTGCCAGCAGAAAGGGCGGTTTATTTTCCAACATAAAAAAAGTGAAATTTTAAGGGAAGGGTTTTTTCATGTAAAATAAAAAAAAGTGAGCAAAATTTTCTCAGTGCAATGCAACTGATTAAATAGTAGTCAATTGATACAGGGACAAGCAGGGATCAGGTCCCTCAAGTTTGACCTAACAGGCAAATTATTTGGGGATGGGGGCAGATAAGCTCAATAGGAACTGACACTGAAGAATTCAGTGGCAGGCCTATCAACTGTCAGTTTGACCTCTAATGCCCGAACCAAGGCTTGACTGCGTTTCCAATGGTTAGCATGATGGCTTCTGCCCTGAAAAGCAGTGGGAACCCCAAGGCCACCCCATGTAGGGGTGGTCCCAATTGGTTGGAAATGTAATTGGGATCCCCAACCTGCCCATGCCTGGTCACTGGGCCATTCATTCAGTCACAAGCGTTGCATTGGCCACAACTCTCAATTTCCATAAGGGAGCTTTTAACTACTGTCAATTGTGTCTGATGCTACTACCTGCATGTCAGGAATCATCCTCAGCGATTTTGAGAAAGGTTGTTAAAATCTTGGGCTTTGTTAGCTCGCTTTTAGCCCTGGATTTCAACTGCACAGATTTGTGGATCCTGGCGTTGATTATTTAAGTGATTTTGATAGACTGGGGCAATAATAGTATGAAGACTATTATTATGGTTGATTGCCCAAAAGCCACGTTGAGAGTAAAGTCCAACGCTAAACTGGCGCTTCTTCCTTTTGAAGAGATTCTGATTTGGTAGGGAACACTTTCCCTAATCCCTTCTTATAGAGCTAAGCGGAGATTTTGATATTGCCAACCTAAGGATATCTTATCCTTGCACTCTTTTTTTTTTAGTACTAGATGGTCCCAACCTTATCCTTGCACTCTTCTCTTAAGAGTAATGTTTAAAACAACCAATGTTAAACAAATTCGCTAATATAGTTTGAATCTAATTTTATTAAGGAATTATTTGGGTTTTTTATAGTTATAATTAGCACACAACTTTTCAGCTGCCAAATGAGCATATTTGTGCTCCTATACTGGTTTTAACCCTTAGTGTTAGGCACCAAATCTTAATGGGTACTGTTACCTTGGGTTTTTTAGGCAGCGTAATCCTCAGGCGTTTGGCGGACCAAAAAATTGGTATTAGGTACAAAAACTGATTGTTTTGGCCAATGATGATTCCAATCTTCCTCCAGCGTTCAGAAGTTTTGGTAGTTTTTAATGACTCCAATCATTCCGCTCTGAATGATTCCCTATAATTTAACTATCAGGTTTTATCCCAATATTGGATTATTGCTTTATTTCGTCAGTGATGATGCTAACAAAATTATCTGTCAGCAGCCTCAAATATCATTGGGGATGATGCCCAACAATAGTTCATTAGTCAGCGACTTCTAATATCACTGGGGATGCTGCCCAATGATTCTCTCTATTAATTAGCCACTATTGCTGACCCTCTACGATTATAACCTAATTGTTAAATCTCATATTCAGTCAAAGGGTTGGATTATGTGGTCATCTGCAATTCTAACACATCCCCCTTCTTGACCAGATATCCAATGGAAGATAGAACCCTCAGGAATGAAAGCCGCCTCAGCTGGATCTCATATTTAGTTTGTCATATTTCTATGTCCTCAGTATAGTGCAGCTCTGTCCGCACTCAATGCCCATATGCTCTGCTCAATATGATGACTTCATATCCTTGGTTACTACCAATTTCCGCCTCTTCTTGAGCGCAGTTCCCATGACATCATGCCATTCCAATCCCATCTTCACATCAGTTGCAAGAGATCAACTGGTCTATCTGTACAAAACCCAGGATGGGTCTCAACATCTTGTTAGGGACTATTCCGGCGGACCTAGTTTCAGCCCTTTCTTATCTTGTTTTATGCTTGGTACTCATGCCCGCTACTATTCCTTCCTCCACGTTTGGTAGGTGAGAATATCACTAGATGCATTAATGTTTGAATTAAATTATTTTTAATATTTTCTACTTTTTTTTATTTTTTATTCATCTTTTTCTTGTTAGTTTATATTTTTTTCTTTTTTATTATTATTATTATTATTATTATTGTTTTGTTTTGTTTTATTTTATTATTTTTTTTCTAAGTCCAATACTTTAAGTATTTTGCGTGGACTCTATTGACTATGTGGCCACCCTCAGTATTCTTGATTGTATAGGCATCATTTGCTGACTTAGCAGTAATCTTAAACAGTCCCATCCATAGGGGCGTCCAACTTATTTTTTCTCCTAAACCTATGGGTATCACAATAGGCTACCCTATTTCCCACATGGTATTCTTTCAATGGAAGTTGATTCTGGTCATCCATTTTCTTCACATTGATTCTTTTCCTCAATGTCATATCAAATGCCTGAGATTGTAATTCAATCAGGATATTGGCCAGTTGGGATAAATAATGTTCAGCACTCATCCCTGAAGATGGCTCTACTGCTGAATATAATATTGGTGGCAATGTGGCTTTCTGCCCATATAATAGTTCAAATGGCATTTTCTCAGTCGCCAAATGGTAACTGATATTCTAAGTGAAAGTGACCAATTTCAGATATGCTCCCCACGCAGAAGTTTTCCCCATAACCAGTTTTTGTAAGATTGAGGCTAGAGTTGCGTTCACTCTTTCCACCATTACGTTCATTTCTGGATGATAGGGGATGGATACAACACTGCAGATTTCTATTAATTCGTTAAGCCTGGGAATCACATGTGAAGTAAAGTTGGTTCCATTGTCACTGAGAATGACTTGAGGGCAACCGTGCTGATAGATCACTTTATCAAGTATAAACTTCACCATATTTATTTCATCTACTCTGCTGAGGGCTTTTGTTTTGACCCATCGGGTTGAGTGATCTATTATGATTATTATATACTTCACTCCACTGGTGTTGATGCTTAATGGTCCCATCATTTATGGATACCGTGTGCCATGCAAAACCAGGGTGTACTAGTTGGTACCCTACGATGTTCTTGTGCGGCTTGTGCAGCTGGCATTTCACACAACAGGCTAAGTAATCTGCCACGTCATAGTTGATTGATTCCCAGTAATAATACTGACAAATATGATTTACTGTTTTCTTTGGGCCACCATGGTTGACGACCTTGTGAGAGGCTCAAATGATTTCCGCTCATTCTGATGGTTTAGGAAATAAAACTTATTTTCCTTCGATTGTTTTGTATAATTGATTGTCCTTAATTTTGATTTTTCCATGGCTTTTTGTAATGCATTTCAACTTTTTGGGGTTCATCCCTAATATCTCCTTCGATCATCCGCTGGAATAGTGCATCAGCCTGAGGATTGATCACATGAACAACTGGCAATTGAGACAATCCGTCAGCATTCTGATGTAACACTCCAGCCCAATGGATAATTTTAAAATTGTAAGCTTGCAGCTTTAAAGCCCATTGGGCTAACCGGCCTTCTTGTTCCTTCAGGTTATAAAGCCAGCGCAGAGACAAGTGGTTGGTTAAAACTTTAAAGTGCATTCCATGTATATATACTTGGAATTGTTTGCAGGCATGGATGACTGCCAGACACTCTTGCTCCATCACAGTATAGTTTATTTCCGCTGGTGATAGTGTTCTACTCATGTAGGCTTCTGGATATTTGTCTCTGTTGTCATCTAATTGACTTAGAATGGCTCCAATCGCCATTAACGAGGCATCCACTTGGATTATAAATTTCCAACTAAAATTTGGGTATTTCAACACTGGGCTGCTCATGATATATTCTTGGAGCTTATCAAATAACTTCTGGGACTCTTTATTCCACACAAATCCCTTTTTCAGATCCTTGAGTAGGTGAAATAGAGGTTCAGCAATTCCAGCGAAGTCTTTGATGAATTGGCAATAGTAGCTGACCATTCCCAAGAAGACTTGAATATCCCAAAAACTTTCAGGATTGACATCTGCTCAATAGCTTCTATTTTCATGGGTTGCAGTTGTAATCTGTTAGAGTTTATAACAAACCCTAAGTATTCGAGTTCTTTTTTGAAAAAGTGGCATTTTCTCGGCTTAATTTTTAGATTCTTTGCTGCCAACCACTTAAAAACTTCCTCCAGATGCTCCAAATGATCGGAGAAGGTCCTACTGAAGACATTGATACAGTCTAAGTAGATTAGCATGCAGGATAGCTTCAGGTCACTAAGTATTGAATCCATAGCTCGCTGAAAAGTTGCTGTCACATTGCATAATCCTTGGGGCATTCTGGTCAGCTGGTTTAGTCCTTATGCGGTAATTATTGCACATTTTTCCTGATCTTTTAGCAAATTGATTTGCCAATAGCCTGAAATCAGGTCCATAGCCAAAAAATATTTCGCCTCCCCCAGGCAATCAAGCACATTGTCAATTATGGGCAGCGGATAGGAGTCTTTTTTAGTGATCTTATTTAGTTGGTGAGTCAATCACTACTCAATTTGATCCATCCTTCTTTTTACCAACAGGATTAGACTCGCCCATGGGCTCAATGATGGAACAAGTAACCCATGTTCCACTAACTTGCTTATCTCATCGCTGACCTCCGCTTCCATTACCCTTGACCTACAAACAGGTCTCATTTGAATCGGCAGACATTCCCCAGTATCAACTTTTTGGAGTACGTTTTTTTTGCATCCTAAGTCATGATTGTTCTGAGCAAATATTGTCCGTTATTTTTCACATAATAGGATCATGTCCTCCTGCTGATTCTGAGTCAGATTTCCTAGCTGCTCATAATCCACTAATACGTTGACACTTTTAGTAACTCCCACCAGCAATCCCATTTCAGAAAACGATCCAAATTCATGAAAAGCATATAGTTCCGCCGTCAGGAGCAAGTGCAGAAATGCAATGGTCTGATTTTTTCAATTTCCATTGGATTTTCTCCCAGATTGGCCACTAATACTCGTATCTCTTTGTGACCTGGCATTAAAATCCCTGGCGCAACCCACAGTTTGATCCTTGATTTTTTCCAGAGATTGATAATTTCTCCATAAAGCTGTTCTGGAAGTTCCAACATTAACCCGGTGTTAACTATGATTTGAGCCCCAGCGGAATAGTGTTCACTGCATTTGCCCTTAGAGGTATTCCCCAAAACTCCATAATTTCCGTTGACATTGGTTTCCATTTCCATCCAACTAGTTATAGTGAATGGGTATAATACCATCACTATAAATTAAATTGACAAAGTTATTCTTCTTTGTCAGCGGAGTTTCTTCTTTCCGCTGGTAAACCAAATGCAACTTCTGCCCCAATATCTTCAAGGGTGTTTTCTTTAAAAACCACATTTCACCACATACTTCCTCAAGAACTCTGTCCCAGTAAGTATGTCATAGTTTGACTTGGCCAGCACTATAGCGGGGGCTGACACCATCAGCGATCCAAACTGAAATGGTAGTGCACTGTAGGCTCCACATGAGATGGTAATGTCTGGTCCAGCCATTCCATACTCTTTTCAGTGCTCCAAATTCGGTGAGATTTTCATACGTACTACTAATTTGGTGGAAACGATGTTGATTGGCGCTCCACTATCAATTATGGCTTGGACTCTTAACCTATTGCCTAGAATATCAACATAGGTACACTCTGAGTACCGTAATAAAGTATTTACTGAATGGATAGCAGCCTTATTCACCAAATCAAGTGTGTGGATTATCTGAGCGGATAAATTGGGAATGACTACTTAATTGTGCTGATAGGTAAAGAAATATTATCCTCATCCAACTTCGTTTTGACTAGGTTTTCAGGGCTTTCAGCGGATCTAACTTTCTCTGCTAGCTGTTGTACATAGGGCCAAGCAACCTCACCAACAATTTCAGGATTGATCCCCTTTTCTTTGGCTCAAGTTATAGCATTATAAACCAAGTTAATTCCCTGATGGAGCGGAGCTGTGAGTCATCATCCACGATTAGATCAGAGATATCAATTTCCTCTTGCATTATGTCAGGTGGGACAGGTTTATCAGCAGTACTAGATTGTCCCTGATCTAGACTGCTGGTCCTTTTCCAGAATCTGAACCATTCTCTTGAGGTTGAACAAGATTTATCTGATCCTTCAGCTTTCTTTCCCAACACTGGGCAATTACATGGCCTGAATTCCCGCATTGGAAACAGTAGTTTGTCAATTTGTCCACTCATTTTTGAACTTTGGGCTTACTTCCAACACAACTTGACCCTCAGATTCTTTAGATGGCTTGGCGAATTTGACAATATTTTGGGCCTTCGTTTGAATTACTTTAAAAGTACAATTGGGAGCATCAAACGTGGCTCCAAGCATCTTCAGATGGTCTACCATCTGAGAGGTTGTTGTTTCAGTCACTAGCGCCACCACCATAATCTGATGCAAGTTTTGGTAGGGCCAAAGTGCCAACTGCATGGCTATGCGGGCGTCAAAGTCACTTAACATATGCTCCTGCCAAGATCTGAGCTTCTTGGTAAAAACAGTCGGAGAAACTAGCCAGAGTCTCATCTTTGAGGAATTGAATACCCATGAACTCTTGTTTACAATTCGCCATCCGAGTAGGGCTTCTGAACTCCAACATAATGGTGGCTTTGGCTTCCGCATATGACCAATTGTCCCCATTGAGGTGAGGAAGCATCAGATTTTGGCAGTCTGTGCTAAGGAAGTTCATTACGGGTACTGCTTTTTGTCATTCCGCATAGCCAAACATGGTCATCTCAAATAAGCGGAAGAATGCCAGGGCGTTTAACCCAGAAAAGGTGGGAAATTTCAGCATATTTTGAAATTCCTCAGTTGCTCAGCTAATAGGAGATCCTGACTCAATTACTTGAGAAGCCATAGGAGTGTTTTGGGAGTTATTTCTGACACACCAGCAAATGGTTTAGGCATGTTTTGGGGCGGAGAGGTCTTATTGCTTGGCGTTTCACATGCCTTTGCTTCGGCATCATTCACCTTGAATTGTTCACAATCACACTGGTGTTTCTCCAACTCCTCTATACACTTGGTCATTCTTGCCATCTCCTCATGAAACTGTCAGATGCGTTCTCAATCCGCTTCCCATTCAGTTTTCTGAAATAAATTTTCCTTGATGAGTTCGCCCTCTTTATTCTTCAAAGAGGCAAATTTTCCGCATAGGTCATTATTAACTATTCCTAGTTGTTCGAGCGTTTCCTCCATCTTAATCATACGCTCCTCCAATGTATTAACATCGGCCTAAGATGCCAAGCTGAGCACATTTTATTGATGGCCTGTAGTTCCGCCCAGAGCTTTTGAAGCTCTTCCTTAAAAAGACATCGTTATTTTAAATTGGCTTTTGACAACTCAACTACACCCTGTAATGAGCACCAATGTTAAAGTCTTGGGCTTTGTTGGCTCGCTTTTAGCCCTGGATTTAACTGCACAGATTTGTGGATCCTGGCGTTGATTATTTGAGTGATTTTGATAGACTGGTGCAATAATAGTATGAAGACTATTATTATGGTTGATTGCCCAAAAGCCACGTTGAGAGTAAAGTCCAACACTAAACTGGCGCTTCTTCCTTTTGAAGAGATTCTGATTTGGTAGGGAACACTTTCCCTATTCCCTTCTTGAAGAGCTAAGCGGAGATTTTGATATTGCCAACCTAAGGATATCTTATCCTTGCACTCTTCTCTTAAGAGTAATGTTTAAAACAACCAATGTTAAACAAATTCGCTAATATAGTTTGAATCTAATTTTATTAAGGAATTATTTGGGTTTTTTATAGTTATAATTGACACACAACTTTTCAGCTGCCCAATGAGCATATTTGTGCTCCTATACTGGTTTTAACCCTTAGTGTTAGGCACCAAATCTTAATGGGTACTGTTACCTTGGGTTTTTTAGGCAGCGTAATCCTCAGACGTTTGGCGGACCAAACAATTGGTATTAGGTACACAAACTGATTGTTTTGGCCAATGATGATCCCACTCTTCCTCTGGCGTTTGAACGTTTTGGTAGTTTTTAATGACTCCAATCCATTCCGCTCTGAATGATTCCCTATAATTCAACTATTATGTGTTATCCCAATATAAAATTATTGTTTAATTTTGTTAGGGATGATGCCCAACAAAATTATCTGTTGGCAGCCTCAAATATCATTGGGGATGATGCCCAACAATGATTCATTAGTTGCAACTTCTAATATCATTGAGGATGCCACCCAATGATATTCTCATCAATTAGCCAATATTGCCAACCCTCTACAATTATAACCTAATTGTTAAATCTCATATTCAGTCCAAGGGTTGGATTATGTGGTCATCTGTAATTCCAACAGGGGTTGATTTTGATGATCGCATTGCTGGGAGAATCAAAGCCATTGGCAATTCCTTGCCAATAACTCAATCTTCATCCCTCTTTGGCTATACAAATTCTGATTGTTGGGCTTAATTTCAATCAGTTTTGGAGTTATTGACTTTAATTTGACAATCTCAGCACAAATTTCCATAATCTGTCTAATAAGTTTGGCCATGGTGAACGAAGATACTGGGGGAGGGATCCAGAGAGGGAAGGCCATTAATCAACGCTTGTTTACCACGTGGGCGAGATCGCCCTGGGTGATGAAGGGCATGGCTACCCTCTTCAAACCATTTTTACTCAGAAACTGGAAGAGTGACCAATCTATGCACAGGGGACGTTTCCCTGGACTTACAATGATGAGGGACAAAGGAAGATCAACCCTGATGGACTGGGATCAATTAAAGAAGATGCTGGACTACTAAGGCCAAGATGAGAAATGGGTGTGATATATTTCTCAGTTGAGATGGATAGATGGGTGCGTTGAGCTACTTAATTCAAAATGGCTAGATGGGTTGAAGGTGCCCAATCTGGGCGTTAATGATGTAGTTAATCAACCAAGGGTGTAGTTAGCTATGTTGTTTTGGGGTAGTTGCTGCTGTAAACTTACAGTGAAAGGTAACCAATTAAGGCAAAATAGCAAGATAAGAAGTCTCCATACTGCTGACATGGCACACTAGTAGAGTACCAATTGTGTGAATTGCAACATTTTTAACAATCACACTGAGCCCAATGTCACTATCATCAGTGTACAGGTAAAAATTATTTTTGAAGTCTATGTAAGCTAGGATCAGTGCCTCTACAAATATAGATCTAAATTCCTCAAAACCCTGCTCTTACTCCAGGCCCCCATTTTAACTTGATTTGTTGGTCAACAGGTAGGTGAGCGGCGCAGAAAAATTCACATAATAGGGGATAAACTGCTAATAGTATCCCAGCATTCTGAAGAATATTTGGATATAACGCGTACTTTAATGCCGTTCCATGGTTACTATGTCTTTGATTTTTTTCTAAAACTTGATTTTTTGGACTTATCTCATGCCCTAGGAACTCCAGTTGGATCTTCAGAAAGGTGCACTTGCTTCTTTCAAGCTTTAGGTTTTACTATTGTAGTTTGGTAATCACTTCTCATAATTGTTGGAGGTCTTCTTGGAATGTGCAATAGAATATTGTTATGTCATCTAGATAAATGAGCACAGTTGTTAGCTTGAGATCTCCTAGGTTCAGTCCATCACACTTTGGAAGGTGGCGGGAGCGTTGCACAGCCCCTGCGGAATCCTTGTAGGTTTGAAACATCCCTGACTGATGATCTAGGAGCACTTCACATGATCTTTGGGAGAGAGCTCCATCTGCCAGTAGCACTGGCCAGGTCCATCGCAGAGAAGTACTATGATTTTTCCAAGTGCATCAGCGCCTTATCTATTCTAGGGAGCGAGTACAAATTTTTCTTGGCAAACTCATTCAACTAGTGGTAGTCCATAACCATGCGGTGTGTTCCATCCTTCTTGTACATAGGGGCAGCGGTGAATCCCATGAGCTCTATGAGGGCCGATTGAGCTGGTTTTAGAAAGCTGATTTAGCTCTTTGTCAATAACTTCATCCTTGGCTTTTAACGGGCAGTGCAGCTTAGACTTAAAAGTGATGGCATATCCAGTATCCATCTTGTGCACCACTTCTTCGCCCAATCAGTAGTCATTTGGTCCAGTGTTGAAGATATTTTTGAACTCATCCAGGCGCTTTTTACAATTCCAACTGCTCCTTGTTGGTACTTCCTCAAATCCTAATTTATTAAAATTTTCAACAGTGTGTACTGATTTGATGTTGTCACAGATTGTCAATCTTGCTTGGGTGAAGACTTGTCCTTTCTCTACATGGATATGAGGGGGGTAATGTTTCCCTCAATATTATAGTCAGTCCACCTGTGTATATGGTA
The DNA here is from genome assembly GCA_022478985.1 of Massospora cicadina. NCBI lineage: Eukaryota > Fungi > Entomophthoromycota > Entomophthoromycetes > Entomophthorales > Entomophthoraceae > Massospora > Massospora cicadina. Next base: position 110,893 of record JAKSZP010007942.1, read on the forward strand.
TCAAAGAAACCAGGCAGTACTCTTGTCTCATGTTTTCTGGTCCTATCACTACTATAACCTTTAATAATCAATTTAAAAGCATCTTCACAATGAGTAGAGTAACATCTGTTGTTGTTCTTTAAATCTGATTTCTATCGCCTCACTTGCGCTCAGTGGTAGGCATTTTCTCTGCTCTAACTGTGGCAAGTAGTTTTTTAACGCATTTATCCTTAAGGGCGTAGTGGATTGGGTATATTGATTTATTAGATTTTCCCAAGAATATCCTCTGCTAAATGCCTTGAGATCTTCACCCTTGAACACCAGCGATAGTTGATAGCTGAGTATACTCATGGTACTTGTCCAGGGGAACGTACCCTGTGTGTGGATTGGGCAATCTTCCCGTTTCTGAATAAAAAGGGTCTGAAGAGGGCAGCTGTACCCCTCATTACCCAGGGCGACCTTGCCCACGTGGTAGACGAGCGCTGGGTAACAGCTCTCCCTCTTTGGATTCCCCCCCCAGTACCCTCGCTCACCTCAGCTGAACTTGTCTGTCAGATCAAGGCTATCTTCCCCAAGATCAACAAGTCAAAGTTGAAGATTCCGAAAACTGATGGGATTTAAGCCTGACAATTGGGTACTGCATAATTAAAAAGGCACAAGTGTCGAATTATCAGCTGAAATTGTGGACAGTTTTGTTTCATTCACCAATAGGATCACCAACGCCAACACCCTCTTGGAATCATCAAGGATGATCCCCAATGTGCTGATGGTATCTCCAGAAACTATCTCTGACAGTTCAAAACCCCTATCCAGAAAATCAGGAGTTGCAGCTGATGTAACTCATTTGACCAAACAAAAGGCCCAGCGACCAGGCATAGGCAGGTTGGGCATCCCAAACCCATTTCCAACCAATTAGGACTGCCCTACGTAGGGTGGTCCTGGGGAATTCCCAGTGCTCATTGGGCCAGATGCCAGTGCAATAACCTATGGAAATGCAGTTGAGCCTCAGTTCAGGCATTTGAGGTCAAGCCAACAGCAACTCATCCTGCCACCAAATCCTTTAATGTTGTTTTAATTGAGATTAATTGCTCCATTCCCCAAAAATTCTCCGGGTTAGGTGAATTTAAGGGACTCAATCAGACTTGAACTCACTATAATCGAACACTATTTAATTAGTGGCATTGCACTAAGAGAATTGTTGATCAATTTTCTTCCTTATTTTTCCAATAAAAATTCTTTCCCCAATTTCAGTTTCTATGTTGAAAAATAAACCACCCTTTCCGCCAGTATTCCAACACCCCTTGTGGTTTATGGCTGTGTTCATTTTATCTTACTAGGTGTCTAAACGCGATTATGGCTCATACACATTTTATTGGTGAAACTCCTTCCTAGTTCCATAACTGTTGTACCCGCCGCAGTGCCTCTGGCATTTTGTTTTGTCGTTGGGGTGCTTTGGCACTCAGGCTGGAAGGCCAGTCTAAATTTAACTTGCTGTTTGCCTGACATAATTGACCAACCATTATTCCTAACGTTCCGCCTTTCTCATATATATTGGCGTAGCAATGGTTCCTTCTGTTCAGCTCAACCAGGCTGTAAAGAAATTTTACTTAGGCCATGAAAGCCTAGTACCACTCAAAATACCCGATCCACATCCCATAGTTTTCACGGCTAATGTACCCATGTCAGTATGTTCTGACAATCCAACTTGTGAAGGGCTTTCTCCAACTATGAGCCTAGTGGTTTCCCCTGACTCTACTACCATCTCTTTGGTATCTCTGGATTCAACTACAGCTGCTAATAAAGGGAACTTCACTTACTTCATACTGCCCATAAATTTTTTAGTGTTGGGTCCCATCACATTTCCTTTGAAGCTTTGGTGGATAACGGAGCCATGGGCAATTTTATAAGAGTTGAACTAACCCAATAATTGGAGATTGACCTAGATGTATGCCCTTTAGTGATGGTTGCTTCTTTAGCCTCCCAGACTTCATATCTAGTCCGTCAGCCAGTTTCTTTCTCAGTACATCAGTTTAGTTTTTGCGATTGGTTATCAGCAATTCCAAACTTGGTGTTTCTGTTTATCTTAGGGGTTGGATGGTGTCTCCAGCAACATGTTATGATTCATATGGAGTCAAATATGTTGTCATTTACCAATGTACAAACAGAGGGAGAATTTTCCTTAGTTAATACCCTCAAGAAAACCCAAGGCCGCAGCTTCATTAATTCCCTCGTTTCCCCTTTGGGCTTTCCATATGATTTTCCCAAAGAATTGATGTGCTATCGAAGTATATTTGATTCTGAGAAAGTGGACCATCTTCCCCCTCACACTAAATTTGACTTAGGATTTCAAACAACGGTATAGTTGGTGAATATCAACTGCCCTTTGTATCCACACATGGCAGAAGAGAAGGCTGCATATAACACCTGGCTAGACGATATGCTTAAGAAAGGATGTTTGTTTAAAGAGACGTCACCAATTGCCTCCCCCATAGTTTTTGCCAAGAATCCCAATGGTTCTCTCCATCCCTGCATGTATTATGGTCACCTAAATAAAATCACAGTGAGCGATCCCTACCCTTTACCCCTTGAGCAGACCATCAGTCAAGTGATCGCAAAGTCTCATGTGTTCTCCAAGCTTGATCTTTTCAATGTCTTTAACCAGATATGGGTAATGGAAAAAAATGGATTACTGCAATTAATACAAAACGAGGTATCTTTAAGTTCCACGTAATGCCCTTTGGGCTGAAGAACACACCAGCCACCTTTCAAAGAATGATTGATTTGTGCTGGGTGACCTCTGGTTTACATGCGCGGTCACATATATCGATGTCACCTTGGTTCATTCCCCAACTCCTGAACAACATGCTAAAGACTTAGAAGCAGTTGTGACTGCTTTGCACAAGGCGGGCCTGTTTGTCAAGCATTCAAAATGCGAGGTTTATAAGGAGGAAGTTACTTTTCTTGGGAACTGGTCCTAAAAGATGGTTATGCGATCCCACCCAACCAGTTTGCAGCCATCCGTGAGTGGCTGACTCTAACAACCAGAAACAATTATGGAGTTTCTTGGGTATCATTATTTTCCTAAAGAAATTTTCCCTGGCCCTTTCCCAATTAGCTGCTCCAATCCACCCCCTCACGGGTAAAAATGTGCCTTTTTGTTGGACCCCCAATTGACAGAAGGCGTTCAAGTCAATTAACAAAGTATTCTTATCACCCCCATTCTAAAACATATGGACCCCTTCAAGCAATATATCATCACTTGTGATGCTTCAGCAGTAGCAGTTGGGGCAGTTCTGCTCTAGGATCATGATGGTTTAGAACATCCGGTTGCCTACTTCTCTCAGAAATTTTCCTCTACTGAGCAATCATGGGCCATTTATGATAAGGAATTGGTAGTTGTAGCATGGGCGTTGGCTCATTGGTGGTACCTGTTACAGGGTGCTCAGCATGAGTTAACTGTACGTAAGGACCACCAAACCCTTTTATATTTCTACAAACCACAAAATATTGGCACATAGGCAGGCTTGTACCTATCAATATTTATGCAGTTTCAATTTTATATTTGAATTTGTAAAAGGTGCATTAAATGTGCTTCCCAACTTCCTTAGCCGCAACCCAGCCCATTGCCTTATGTACTCAAAGAAAGTGGACCTGGTTGCTGTGATCCCCACCACCCAAAATCTATCTATTGTTCCGCCTTTGGTCGCCTCAGTAGAATTAGCTCATGATGCTCTGCTTATTTCACGGGTTTTGGCAGCTCAGATGTTCTTCCCCAAAGGAGTAAAGTTACTCGATCAGTTATTCCTTCAAACCCACAAACATTCCATGTATTCCTTGGTGAAGAATCTCATCTATTTTAGGTCACAGGTTTGGGTTCCCCCTCTCTTCAGAGCTGAGGTATTTTGTGCGCATCACGACCCTCCCACAATTGGCTATCTGGGCAACAATAAATGCATTAGATTGATAAAATGGACTTATAACTGAGTGGGTTTAACTAAGGAAGTTATGTCCTGGATTGCCAATTGCATTACTTGTGCACTAGCCAAGTCAGACCGCTCATGAAGAAATGGACTTCTACACCCCTTACAACAGGCGGAGGGTCTATGGACATTGGTTTCCGTGGATTTTATTGTCAAACTCCCCTTTTCTAATGGGTTTACAGTGGTGATGGTGGTGGTCGATTGCTTCACCAAATTTTCCCTATTTATTACCTGTGCTTCCACAATCATATCTGAAGAAACCGCTCATCTCTTTTTACGCCATGTGTTCTCTATGTTTGGTCTTTTGCAGGAGATCATCAGTGACTGTGGGCCCTAATTTACAGCGCAGTTCTAGAGTGAACTTTTATCTATTTTGAAAATTTCCCCCTGTTGCTCCACGGAATATCATCCCTATTCCAGTGGCAAACTGAGTGGATTAACTAAATTTTGGAACGGTATTTGTGTTGTTATGTGGCAGCTGCACAAGATACCAGGGCTGATGATCTCCCTCTCACTTAATTTGCCTATAATAATGGAACTCACGCTTCTACGGGGTTTTCTCACTATGAAGTAATGTTGGGCTATAATTCCTCTTTTTTGGTCAGTCCCTGTTTGCGTCCAGAGGTTCCTGCTGCCGCAGATCATGTTGAGCACATTCGATCTACCCAGTCCTTAGTGCAGGAGCATCTCACAAAGGCTATTGATTATTATAGCGGTTTGCAGATCAGAAACAGCTTCCTGGCCACGATATAGCAGTGGGCTTTCATGTTATGTTATATACTCACCATCTGCAGATGCAGGTACCTTCCCAGAAGTTTTCAAGCAAGTGTTTGGGTCCCCACCTGGTGGAGGAAGACTTGGGCAATGGTGCTTTCCAGTTAAAACTACCAACTCATTGGTAGACCCCGTGTCTCCACGTTTCTCAGCTATCCCCATTTAAGGGAATCATTCCTGCAAAACCTGAACAAATAGTGATAGAGGATGCAGAAGAAGCTGAGGTGGAAAACAATTTAGCATCCCACAAATCCTGGAAGTCAGTTTAGTATCTCATCATGTGAAAGGGGCATTCAGCCTATGAGAACAGTTAGTTCAAGGCTCATGATTGCGCTAATTGCATGGAACTGGTTGAGGAGCTCCATGAGCCCCACACTGACGCTCCCCGTCTCCCCTAAAAAGTTGCACCTGTAATGGTGATCAAATTACCCAAGGCTCATATGAATGTGGCCCTTGTGCAGTTTTCTGGTGGTGGCGCCCTTCCTTTGGAAAAAGAAAAGGGTAATGTAAGTCCAGGGGAATGTCACCTGTGCGTGGATTGAGTAATCTTCCTGTTTCTGAATATAAAAGGGTCTGAAGAGGGAAGCTGTACCCCTCATTACCCAGAGAGACCTCGCCCATGTGTTAGATGAGCACTGGGTAACATCTCTCCCTATTTGGATTCCTCCCCCGGTACCCTCACTCACCTCAGCGAGACTTGTCTGTTGGATTAAGGAAATCTGCGCTGAGATCACTGAATTGAAGTTGAAGATTCCAAAACCAATGGGATTTAAGCCTGATGATTGGGTGCTGCAACTCAAAAAGGGACAAATGTCGAATTATTGGATGGAATTGCAGACATTATTGACTCAGTCACCAGTATGATTGCTAATGCTAATCCCCTCTCAGAATTGTCAGGGATGATCCCTGATGTGCATATGGTATCTCCAGAAACCATCGCTGACAGTATAAAACCCCTATCTAGCAGTTTGGGAGTTGTGACTAATGTATCTATTTGACCAAACAAACAGTCCAGCGACCAGGCATAGGCAGGTTGGGCATCCCAAACCCGTTTCCAACCAATTGGGACCGCCCCTGCATGGGGTGGCCCTGGGGAATTCCCATTGCTCATTGGGACAGATGCCAGTGCACTAACCTATGGAAATGCAGTTGAGCCTCAGTTCAGCGTTTGAGGTTGAACTGACAGCGACTTGACCTGCCACCAAATCCTTTAATGTCAGTTCCTATTGAGATTATCTGCCCCATTCTACAAAAGACTTCGCCCAGTTAGGTGAATTTGAGGGACCTTATCCCTGCTTGGACTCACTATAATCAATCACTATTTAATCAGTGGCATTGCACTGAGAGAATTGTTAATCAATTTTCTTCCTTATCTTCTCAATAAAACCCTTTCCCCAATTTCAGTTTTATGTTAAAAATAACCGCCCTTTCCGCCAGTATTCCAATACCCCTCATGGTTTATGGCCGTGTTCATCTGGTATTTTACTAGGTATTTAAATGCGATTATGGCACATTCACGTTTATTGGTGAAACCCCTTCCTAGTTCCATAACCATTGTACCTGCAACAGTGCCTCTGGCATTCTGGTTTGCCGTTGGGGTGCTTCAGCACTAAGGCTGGCAGGCCAGTCTAAATTTAACTTGCGTTTGCCTGACATTACTGTTGGTGAAGTCAATATTAGAGCCAAACTCTAGGAGAAACTGGGCATCAATTAAGAAGTTGTAGTGACTTTTGTCAAGAACAACTGCTGGAGCTGTCATAACCATGTACTAAAATTATGGTGACAACATGTAGTATTCTCCCAAGGCATGCGTGACATCTGGCTCAGCCGTTGTAAAAATATACTTAGGGATTGATTATTAGTCGTCAACCCAGTAACCTTTTTACTACATAGGTTCAATTTCCTCATGCACTTCACGTTGTATAGACTGTATTATCCAATAGTAGTATGAAGACTATTATCTGTAGTTGAGTTTGAACTATTATTAAGCCCAACACTTTGGCCAGTATTTCTGATTAAGTACTCTATAACTTGTACTTGTAGGGATTCATTCCCTATATTCCTGTCCACCTGATCTTCATCCAGATAAACCAGTGACAGTCTCTTTTGGCCCAACACACAGTTGGCAGTTATCCCTGATTGTGGTTCCTTTGTCTCTAGATCCCCACTCGGATCTCTACTCTTCTCACTGAGAGTCTTCCAATTATTGCCTTCTGCAATAATATCCTTGAGACGGAACATCACAATAGATGCTGATAGTCAACTATACACTGAATCAACAATACTACTAATAATACTTAATACTAATAATACTAATAATACTGTTTTCTTAAATGCTGTTTTTATTATAGTGTTTCCTAGGGAATTATATAGTAGAGGATTTGGCCGACTAACCCTCAGTTGACACCTCTTCAATGAAACAGCAGCTGATGTCATTGAATCACCCTTCCTCATCTCAGCAGCGATGATCTTCCCCATCCTGGCTAAGATTCCGTCATTGGACATCCTCAAGACCTCAAATAGAAAGAGTCAGAAAACGTGTCCCTAACGTTTTCCTCTCAATCCAAGTGAACCAACCATAATTGGCTAGCAACCTGCTTAGGTAATGGGACTTATTACCCATTATGGCAGGTCACTTCACCACTGATCGACTTGCTAGTTGCAGGCGGCATCACTCGCCTTGCAACTCACTATTCATTCCTGATCAGTTGGTGATGAAACCTGACCAATCCCAATCGGTACACCTGATAGTTAATCACTATCAGATGCCCCTATTTTGTCAGCCTTTCCACCTGATCAGATATTAGGTATTCATCCATATTGATCCCCGATGGATACAACCAGGTGAATATCCCAAAATCACTTGAACGTAGTTCCTCCAAAACTTGGTCCAATCAATTTACCAATTCACTTCGCCTTAGGGAATTTTCCCTAGCGACACCAGGTAATCTAGCAGGCTGGGAATATGAGCAAAAATACCAAAACATCCCCCTCTTGCCTAGATTTTCAGCGAGAAAAGGACTGGGGAATGAGAACACCGCTTCAGACACCTGGTTAAATACTTCATTGTTTCAAGTGGAGTACACTTGTCAATACTCAACGCTGCTCAGGATGACCTTTGGAATATGGTGTTCTTCCTCTTCCTCCTCGCTACCACCTTCTCAGAGCGCGTTCTCATAACCTTCTGTCATGCTGAACTGATCGATTTACTTGTGATGATATTAGTCCCAGGATCCAGTTTTCCCCCCATCTGGGTATATGACCCTCTGTCATATTCAGGATTCTTGGTCCAGCGTCCTTGAATTCATGATTCTCTCCTTATCCTAGACAGGAGACTCTTGCCATCAATGTTCATTTCGTGGCTTAATTAAGAATACTTATTTCTAATCGCCCTCATTATTTCGCTCATAACCTCTTGGCTGTAGGTCATTCTTAATTCTTCCCTCGGAAAGCTTATCTCATTATTTTGAGATTAATTTCCCCAAAATTGGAGCCTAATGGATTATAGAGTGCATAATGTCAACTTCTATATAAGTCTGATATCCCCCTCTCGTCCAGCTCATATGTTGAATTCAGAATTTTTCTACCAGCAGCTCCTCAACAGTCTATCTGATCCAACCTCCATCTCTTCCAGCAGATGAGTCAGGATGCTCGATGAAACCTCTTCTATGGTCCTTCCAGGACTCATACGCCTAGTCTGGCGCAAGCAGCTAGTCCTTCCATTGAATTACCGGAAACAGTAACCAATACCTCTAAAACCAGGCTTGCCATCATTTCAAACAACTCTCAGCTGACTCTTCTCTTTTAGTCAATTCCCAAGTTGGACTTCAAAACCCTCCTGGATTCGGCTCCTTTTGCTGATGCTCCAAACATCATTGTCAATGCTCCAGAGATTATGCCGGTTGCTCTGGATTGTTTAATCTTGGCTGGGTCAGACTTTCTCCCTAAGTTCCTCTTCCGACTTGGTCAATTTTACAAACCCGCTGTACTGGTTTCTGAGCTCTCAATCAGGAACAGCATACACTTTGAGCTCCCCTACGCTGAACTCTGGGACCAAGTCACTGAGGCTTTGACATTAGCGCTGAATCCCTCTGATCTGTATAACCTTCTTTATCAGGATACTGCCGCTTATGCTCTTCGCTTTGCTGGCCAAGTTCTTTGAAGTTGGTCAACGAAGCTTCCAGCCTCGCCTAGCTTCCACTGGTCATTCAGCTTTAGCTTCCATGAAGCCCATAGTTGCTGTTTGCAGGATGCAATCCGCTCTCTGCACAACTACCTCTTCTCTGGAGCTTCCCATCACTATCTTCTGTTGATGCCATTAATTGGGGCATGATTTGACAACCCCCATTGAGTATTCCCTCTTTGTTGCTGGCTCACATGTCTGGTGTCCTTGATGAAGCCCATCAGCAGGCGCTCAAGACAAATCTTCTGGCTCCAGTGCCTTATCAGGATTACTCAAGGTTATTTGACAATTGCCTCTTTCTCTATTGCTTTTTTCCTCCCCGCTCTGGGGTTTCACAATTGGCATCTTCTGACATTTCAAATTCCCTTCCCCTAGTTGCGTTTTCTCAGGGCTCGGTGTCCGCTCAAAAAATGTGGTTTTGTGTAGGTCTCACCCTTGCAAGTGTCCAATTGCATATCGATTTTGATGGGCTATTTCTTCCTACTGCGAGCCATCCTCCCTCCCCCAAGAGGCAACATAGGCAGAATCATCCCCATACTGAGGGCGATCAATAAAAATAAAATTATAAAAATATATCAGCTTTTTTATCTATGCGGTTTTATATTTTTTTACAATATTTTAAATAAATTTTTATCTTTATTCTTCTTTTTTCCTATGGGACTTGACCTTGTTTCAGTGCAGAGGTCCACCTTTTCCCCCAAACTGGGTCCTGGGTACTTAAACCTACCAGTTTTCCATGGTTCAGAGGTCCTTTTTCGGACTTAACCATCTAGATTGGTTCAGAGGTCCTTTTTTCAGACTTGACCTAATCATCAGGACATGACCAACTTAATGGTTCATTGGTCCTTTGGAAACTCTTTTATTTTTTTCTTCAATCCAACGCTTTAGATACTTAGCGTGGACTCGATTTACAATTCTTCCATCCAAAAGATTCTTGATGGAATAAGCATCAAGCATCGTCTTGGCAATTACTTTAAATGGACCTGACCACAATGCATCTAATTTGTTTCTTCATCTGAAACCATGCATATCACAATAGGAGACTCTTTCCCCTATTCAATATTCTTCTAATGCCAGTCAGTTTTTGTCATCCTTCGATTTTGCTCATATCCTTTTCTTCAAGGTTGTATCAAATGCTTGCAATTGCATACTGATCAGGATACTCATCAGTCAGTTCAAGTATTGCTTGGTAATCATCCCCGACGTATATTCTACTACCAAATATAGTATTGGTGGCAACACGGCCTTCCTCCCATATAGTAATTCAAACGGCATCTTTCCCATCGCTATATGATGACTAATGTTGTAGGCAAATGTTACCAAACTCAGGTATGTTCCCCACGCAGAAATTCTCCTTGCAACTAGCTTCCTTAGCGTCGCAGCCAGCGTCCCATTGACCCATTCTATCAGTCCATTTGTCTCTGGCCTGTATGGTACTGACATGACTCCTCGGATCCCCATTATTTCATTTAGCCTCAGGATCACATGAGACGTGAAGTTGGTCCCATTGTTGCTCAGTAGGACTTGCAGACATCCATGCCAGTATACTAATTGATCTAGGGGAATCTTGCAGTACTGGTAGCGTCAACTTTGGTTAGGGTTTTTGTTTTGACCCATCTCATCAGATGGTCGTTGGCTACTATGATGTACTTGACTCCCCTGTGCTCATCACCAGTGGTCACATTACATCAATGGACACCATGTGCCAGGCAAATCCAGGTCAGACCAGTTGGTATCCAGTTGTATTATTGTGTGGTTTATGCAACTGGCACTCCACACAACAAGCCAGATGATCCGTGACATTGTAGTTTATCAATTCCCAGTACTAATACTGGCGAATATGGTTGGTTGTTTTTCTCAGGCCTCTATGCCCAACAACCTTGTGAGCTGCTTGTACTATTGCTTCTCTTTCAGATGGTTTCAATAATAATAGCTTCTTCCCATTGATCGTCTTGAATACTTGTCCATCCATAGTCTTTGTATTTTCCATCGCTTTTTGAAGTGCACCTTGGATTTCTCAAGGCACATCCTCGATTCTTCCTTAGACCATTCTCTGAAATAGCTCATCTGCCTGCAGGTATACCAACTGGACCATTGGCAACTGCGATAAGCCATCCGCATTCTGGTGAGAAGTCCCCTCTCAGTGGACTATCTCATAATCATAAGAATGAAGCTTAAGTGCCCATTGGGCCAGTCATCCTTCCAGTTCTCTTAGATTGTGAAGCCAACACAGTGAAGAGTGGTCTGTCACCACCTTAAAGTGTGTTCCATGGACATACACCCAAAACTGCTTGCATGCGTATATGACCGCAAGGCATTCCCACTCAGTCACAGTGTAGTTCCTCTCAGCGGCTGAGAGTGTCCAGCTCACATATGCCACTGGATGCTCATCCCCAAGTTCATCTACTTGGCTCAGTATGGTGCCAATTGCCATCAATGAAGCATTGGTTTGAATGATAAACTCCCAATCAAAATTTATATATTTCAGAATCAGTGAATCTATTAAATACCGGCGTAACTCATCAAAGGAGTCCTGGGCCTCTTCATTCCATATGAATCCTTTTTCTGGATCCTTTAATAAATGGAATAATGGCTTGGATAATCAGGAGAAGTCACAAATAACTCTTCTAATAGATTGATAATCTCAGCACTCATGCTAGCAATCTCATTTTGTCCTGATTGGCAGATTTTCCCTAGTATTGACCTTATAATCACTTCTTGTGTATCCCAATTCCTGTTCATTTTTGAACGATATTCTCCGATACTTTTCAATAGTTTGAGCATCTCCTCTTGCTGGCCTCCTGACAGATCAGCAAGTTGCTATTAATCAACCAATAGGTTGATACTTTCAGATACTTCAGCCAATAATTTCATCTCATTGAGGGTGGAATTTCCTCCATTTGGCCATCAGGATTTCATGTCGCTTCTTGGGTCTGAAACTCTTAGGCCATAAATTGATATTTTAATAGTTTATATATTTTTTTGCATTTTTCTTTTGCAATGGGACTTGCAACCAACAAAAAGGCTCAAAGGTCCTTCTTTTTCCTTCATCCTAACTGGGTCCTGGGTACTTAAACCTACCAGTTATTATGGTTCAAAATCTTATCCTCTTAAGATTTAACCAATCATTTGGTTCAGTGGTCCCCTTCTGGGACTTGACCAAATCTCAGGACATAACCATTAATGGTTCAAAGGTCCTCTAGGAACATTGCAATTATTTTCTCTTAGGCTTAATACTACCAATTAGTATTGACCTTTCTCCCTATATGACCAGCAGCGCTGTCTCCTCACATATAGGCCATACCTTCCAGCTTTGAACAGTTTTCCTGAATTAGGCCTTTAATCTTAACTGGGAATTCGTCCAACAGGCCCTAATTTCATCTCTTATTTGGCAACTGATGCTTTTGGATCTTTGTATCTCATCAACCAACAGTTTCATCAAATTGTCCAGCTCGTTTTTTCTCCTGAAAACGATTTTCAGCCTTCATGGCTATCCTTTTTAAATTTATTGCGGGGAAGGCCGACCATGGGACGGACACTTCCAAATATGACTCAGATGAGACAAAACTCAGTACCAGGTGAGGCACCCCAGAGAAGCGATGCTATCTCTTGTTGCCAGCGGGAACGCCACTTATGGGAAGGGGAGGGAACGTGTGTAGGGGGCGTAGCCACTATTGAGCACGTGTGGAGGAAGGGGTCTGATTTGATGAACCAGACTGGGAACCAGGAGGAGATCAGCTGCCGGCGACGTGGTGGGAGATATCCAAACATCCACGCTTGAAAGTGATCCACCAAATGAGACTTGAATCTGTGGACAGCTTCAGTGAGGGTGGGGATGGATCCGGCGATGGCATCCAAGACAATCGTGTGGATAGTCCACATGGCGATTGCAACCACCAGAGCACGAAGGGAGGGTGGGAGGGGAAGCCATTGATGAAGCAAACATATCTCTTGACAGACTGAAGGGATGTGTTTGATCCTGGCCAAGCAGACGTTGGACTTCGCGCCATATTACTTTAGAGGTGGGGCACTTCTCCAGGCGGTGAAACAGCGTTCCATACTGGCCACACACGACACAGGATGAGTGTAAAGCATTAGAGCGCTCAGCTGTACGATACACCTGCCTCAGGCAGCGCCACACATGGGAGCAGACTTGAGGCTGCAACAGAGGATGGTGTGCGTATTTCCAGATAGTCTTTGGGTCTCAGTGGAATAAGGGATGTCCATCATGTCCAGGTAGTCCACCCTGGATAGGACTTGGGGTCGAATGGGGATCACGCCATCATGGATGGGTAGCCCCTGTACCTCTTGTGTGAACTGAGGAGAGGGGCGGCCTCTTCAGGTTGTATGTCCACTAATACGAATTCTCCACTCTGCGCTTCGCATGGAGAGTAGGATTCGTTTGTAGTGGGTTTTGGTCCCGTGAGGACCTGTGGCTGATGTGTGTGATGCGAGGTATTTCATCAGGGAGTGGGGGTTTGATGGATTGTTGAGGCCCAAGGCTCAGGAGAAGTTGGAGCGGGCCGCGCGGGACCAGTGTTGGGATGGGAGTGTAGGAGCAGTGACGGCCGCAATCCAGGTGCCTAGGATCTTGGCGGCATGGGCTTTGAAGTCAAGTAGGCCCATGCCACCATGATGATGAGGGCCAAACATGACCTCTAGCCGTACTGGTGGAGGGCGGCCTGACTAAAGCCAACCTTGTAGCAAAGCATACAGGGATTTGAAGAAGCTTGGGGAGAAGGGGATGGCGTGGGCTCCAAACCAGACTTTGGATAGGAGCATAGAGTTGGCAAGAACAACCCTGCCAGTGAGGGTAGTAGGGTGGGCTCTGAGAGAGGCGATTCGCTTCGTCACGTTGTCCAGTATATGGCCCTCCATTACTGCTGACGCGTATCCTCCTGCCTCCAACCACACGCCCAGATGGCGTACTGGTCCTATGGTAGGTCACGGCACAAAGGGGAGCACCAGTGGAGCGGTGTGTTTTGAGTTAGTAAGGCGTGGACTTGGGCGAGCAGCTGGGCTGGGTTGGGAACTACTTGCTGGGGCCCAGCAGTTCTGAAACCGACCAAGGAGGATGATTTCAGTTTTGGAGGTGTTCAGTGCCGCGTTGCTTACCCGGGAATATTCCTGGATGAGGGCTTCAAGCGCGCGTGCATCTTTGTTATTAGACACCCCCACCACGCAATCATCTGCAAATGCCATCATCTTGACTGGGGTTTGGCCTGGCACATGGACCCCAGTGATTTGGGCATTCACATTTCGCAGTAGTGGGTCAAGGCTGAAGTTGTATAAGAGTGGGCTCAGGGGGTCCCCTTGTCGCAGGCCCCTTTGAGGATGGACTACTTCCGTTAGGAAACCTGGGCCGCGCACAGCCATTGTTGCAGATTCCGTGAGCAGCATCACCCAGTTAATGAAGCGGGGAGGTAGGCGGAATTGTTGGAGGCAGGCCCAAGGTATTCCCAGTTTACTCTATCATAGGCCTTTTGTGGTCCAAGAATACAAGTGCCCCAGAGGCTGTGGACTGACACACATTAGCCACAGAGTGCACGTTATCCCAAATCGACCTTCTGGGGATGAAACCAAATTGTTCTGGAGAGATGGTGGCAGATGCTACAGTCCCTAAACGGTTAGCCATGATTTTTGTTAGAATTTTGGTGTCTGTGTTTGTTAGAGAAATGGGGCGCCAGTTGGCTAAGTCTAGCCTATCCCCTTTCTTGAAGAGTGTGACTGTAAAAGCCTCATGTCCTCCTGGTAGGAGGCGCGTTTCCAACAGGCTTTGGTTGAGTGAGGCTAGCAGCAATGTGGATATATATTTAAATTTTTTTGTAGAACTCATATGGAATGCCATCTGGGCCTGGGCATTTTCAGTTTGGCGCACCATGAATGGTAGTCCATAATTCGTTTGGAGTAATTAAATTCATTATTTCTGGGTATTGGAAAATGGTGCAGATATGAGCTCTGTTGAGAAATTCTGCCATTTTGGCCAGCTGAATTGGTTCAGCTCGGTATAACTCGGAGTAATATCTTTGCATTTCGATTGCCACTTCAGCCAGTGTGTCCACAATAGAATTATCTGATCTTCGCACCTGTGTGCAGGCCACGCTCTGGCGTGGTGCAAAAAAATTTTTGAAGAAGTATGCGGTGCACTTGTCGCCTTTAGTGATGCATGTGGCCCTGTATTGGACACAAACCCGATGTTTGTGTTGCCTTTCAAGTGCATTGAGGTGGGCTGCTGCCTCCGCCCACTTCTGTCCCCATGCCAGGCTATATCCTGAGGCTGGAATGTTGGACTCCAAGTGGGCCAATTCCACCAGCGCATGCGATATAACCGCCAATGTGGCTCGTGAGCGTCTGGATGAGAGATGGTGATAGTGGCGGATGGTGTCTTCTTTGAAAGTTGCCCATGTGGAAATGGGGTCCGCGCAAAACGGTGCAACAAACGATTTTGCCAAAGTTGCCTCTTCCACCCATGTGGAAAATCCTGGCGACACAAGCTCTGGGGGGCAGATTTTGCACCAATGTGGGGCCTTTGCAACTGTGACGGGTAAGTGGTATGTTATTGAGACCAGTCGGTGGTCAGAGAATTCCATTTTCGTTGTTTTGAAGTGGGAGATGTGGGGTTGGAATTTCGCCGGCGCTAGAATAAGGTCAATGTGGGTCATGGACCTTAAATTGGCCGTTGTGGACGTGGGGACACGTCATGTTTTGAGCAGTGGGGCATGTCATGGCAGCGCATCCATTAACCCAAGGGTGGCTTTTAGAATGCGTAGTTCTATGTAACCCTGTGGGGCGTGGGGTGAGGGCGGCCACCGGTCCATTGGTGAGGTTAGCCAACAGTTCATGTCACCAATTTGGAAAGAATTGGGGGTAGCGGGAGGGATTTGACCGACGAGAAAATTCCTGACGCTCTTGTGCACCGTTTGGGGCGTAAATGTTGATGATTGTGTGTGCAACATCGGCCCATGAGAAGGTGACAATGAGCACTCAGTCATTTAGGAATGTTTCTGAAGATGTAAATTTGAAAAAATTGTTTTTCCAAATTAGCACCCCACAGTGCTTTGACCAAAAGGATAGGGATGGTAGGAGCATTGTTTTCCAAGCATCCTCGGAACCTCGTGGACAGTGGGTTTCCTGGATGGCCAGGATATCCACGGGTAAATTATTTTGTAAAAAACTCAGTTTCCTAGCCCAGGACGGGGAGGCCTTGAGTCCGGCGATATTCAGCATCTCTAGAGTGAAGGTTTCCCCCATTGCACCTTAGGTGCGAGGGGGTGGGCCCCCTGGCCCACCAGCCTCTTCCAGGTACCCACAGGCTTTCACAGCAGCGCGGGTATTAGCAGCAACGCTATCAGGGTTTTTGTTAATTTTTGTGGAAAGAGTTGCATTGGCTTTGGCCTTTGCTTTTTGTTTTCCCAACGTTGGACGAATTTTTTGCGGTGCGGATAAGTTCGGTGCACCGTCGAGTGGGGCAAAAAATTTTTTTTTTGTTTGGGATAGGTCCCAAGTAAGTTTCAACCGGGGCTTGGGTGCAGCGATTGGGTGAGATCAAATCTCCCATCAGATCCTCGGATTGAGTGGCCCGTTCAGCTTGGGCCTCCCAATCTGATTGGGTGATGGATTCCTGAGTTGCTTCCGCCGCGAAGGTCTCCATGTCCTCCTGGCGTTGTGAGTGTGGGATGGTGGTGGTGACCTTGGCCGCTTCCTTGGCCGCGGTCCTATGGGCCTGCTTGGCCTTCTTCCACTCCTGCGGGGAGATGGGTTTTACCAATAGGTGCAGCCTTGTGCTCCCCACGGGAAAGCCTCTTTGGTGCTTGCAGTTGGTTTGTAGTGCGCCTCTCCGCTGGCCATGGCCGCCGAGGGGTGCTCTTGGAATGTAACGCCCTCTTTGATGGGGCACGCATGTGCCTTATGGCTGAACGCGTCACAGTGGGTGCAAATGGGGGGCACGCTGTCCACGGTTACCCGGAATGGGTGGGTGGTGTGCCCTGCAATGTCAATAAAGGTGGAGTGCGGGATCTGGGTTAGGTCCTTCGCGATCTCCTCAGTTGGGGTCAGAACTGCGATGGCTTTGCCGGTGCACAGGTGTGGCATCAGCATGAAATGTTGCATTTCAAAAGATTGTATTTTGCCATATATGGTGAGACCATCTTTCAGGTGTTGCTCCAAAATGTCACGTTTTACCGTAGTAGGCAAAAAGTCAAACGTGAGGAAAATTTGGTTTGATTTTGTCCATCTGGTGCATTTAGTTTCGACTTCATGGCTATCCTTAATTACACAAGTTGTTCTGACCTCGTTAGCTTCATCCAATTTCTCCTGAATTGATGAACTCATCTCCAGCAACTCCTGATCAGTGGTTTAGTGTTGTTAATTCAAATGATTTTCTCCACCGTTTTGGATTAATCATTTCCTATTTTGACTTCATCTCTTCATTGGTATGGCAATCTAATTCTCCGGATTAATTGCTTCTTTTTTCGTCCAATGCCTCATTTAAACACTCACTCCTCAGGACTATTTAAAGCGGACCCAATTTCAACCTGAGTTGATCCTTCTGTTCCTTGTAACTATTTCCAGCGGGCCCAATTTCAACCTAAGTTGGCCCTGCTGTTACTCTTTAATCACAAGTAGATATCTGGTGGAACTGGTTGCCTTGCAGCTCTAGATAGTTCCATATCTAGGCTTTATAACTTTTCCCTGAACTTAAGTATATTCTATTTGCTTCACTCAGAGCTCCACTGCTGAGCTGGGTGAACGCCACTGAACATGATCCTCTTCACGTTCTATCTTTGTTACTTCCTTCAGTAACTTATTTCCAAAATTGGAAACATCTTCTTTGTACGACATTATTAATAGATTCTTTATCCCAACTACCCCTGTAGTGATCACCAACTTGTAAAATTTACTTAAAGATTGATTATTGGTCGTCAACCCAGTAACCTTTTTACTACATAGGTTCAATTTCCTCATGCACTTCGCGTTGTATAGACTGTATTATCCAATAGTAGTATGAAGACTATTATCTGTAGTTGAGTTTGAACTATTATTAGGCCCAACACTTTGGCCAGTATTTCTGATTAAGTACTCTATAACTTGTACTTGTAGGGATTCATTCCCTATATTCCTGTCCACCTGATCTTCATCCAGATAAACCAGTGACAGTCTCTTTTGGCCCAACACACAGTTGGCAGTTATCCCTGATTGTGATTCCTTTGTCTCTAGATCCCCACTCGGATCTCTACTCTTCTCACTGAGAGTCTTCCAATTATTGCCTTCTGCAATAATATCCTTGAGACGGAACATCACAATAGATGCTGATAGTCAACTATACACTGAATCAACAATACCACTAATAATACTTAATACTAATAATACTAATAATACTAATAATACTGTTTTCTTAAATGCTGTTTTTATTATAGTGTTTCCTAGGGAATTATATAGTAGGGGATTCGGCCGTCTAACCCTCAGTTGACACCTCTTCGATGAAACAGCAGCTGATGCCATTGAATCACCCTTTCTTGTCGCAGCAGCGATGGTCTTCCCCACCCTGGCTAGGATTCCGTCATTGGACATCCTTGAGACCTCAAACTGAAAGAGTCATAAAACATTTCCCTAATGTATTTTTCTCGATCCAAGCAAACCAACCATAATTGGCTAGCGACCTTCTTAGGTAATGGGACTTATTACCCATTATGGCAGGTCACTTCACCAACTGATCGACTTGCTAGTTGCAGGTGGCATCACTCGCCTTGCAACTCACTATTCATTCCTGATCAGTTAGTGATGAAACCCAACTGATCCCAATTGGTACACCTGATAGTTAATCACTATCAGATGCCCCTATTTCGTCAGCCATTCCACCTGATCAGATATTAGGTATTCATCCAGATTGATCCTCAATGGATACAATCAGGTGAATATCTCAAAATCCCCCAAATGTAGTTCCTCCAAAACTTGGGCAACCAATTTCTGATTCACCTCGCCTTAGGGAATTTTCCCCTAGCAACACCAGGTAATCTAGCAGGCTGGGAATATGGGCAAAAATCCCAACAGCCGTCTAGTACTTGATGTCATAGTCTATATCTAGCATAAACTTGAGTTTTTACATCAATTTGGAGGATATGATGTTGACAGATGCTCCATTATTTAATACGGCCAAGACACAAACCCTCTGTATCATCAAATCAGCCTTTGGGACGCTCTTTTCAAACAGGACCCATTCTTCAATATTTCAGAAGTCAACTCTTTAAACTGCTTTAGTGCTTCTTATGTTGGTGTATCATTATTTTATCCTTAATGAATGGTTCTATGCTTTTGAAGGTAGAAATCGCAAGTTTTTAAACCTTCTTTAATAGTGTTGATGATACAGGTAGGATAATTTGCCTGTGCCAAGCTAGTACATTAAACTCATTTCTGTCAATACCACTCATTCTTAATCAAGCAGGTATAGTCACCGCGCTAGGTGCCCCTGATACATGGTATCCTACACTGACTACACTCTCATCTTCAGGATAGTCTTCCCCTTTAGTGTGTAGGCCCACCCTATTGCTGCATTTGGGGCATCTTTGGAAGAATGGTCATCCTTTTTCTTAGTGGCGTTCATCAGATAAGAGCGTTAAAACTGTCTAGGCTTATGGAACTTATAGTAGGTAAATTTCTCTCCAAAGATGACATTCAAAGTTTATTAGAGTTTTATCTCTAAGTTTCTCGCTCTTGTTTGAGCGATGTAGACAGTCTTGCTTGTTTGTCAATAGTTTGTCCTGATTCTTTGTATTCCATCTTATGTGTTCCTTGAACATCAAGTAAGGCTATCTTGATGTCCTTTAGTGACATCAAAGACCTAATGGCTAAGACCATTTGCATCTTCAAAGTGGGATGCATATCTAGAGAACTCAGTTGCACCATTTTCAAAGTCAGTAGTTCCAAAGTTTTGGATGTTCATATTTGTCATGCTTTTAAGTAATAACATGCGGCGTAGTTAGTGACTGACTTGCTCTTACCCATCTTTATGAGTAGGAAGCCTTGTTTCATGTTATGGACATCTTGGTCATATCCAAACTCTTATATGAGAATGTTCCCCACTTCAGTCCAGTTTATCAGGTCATAAACTTGCGTTGAGAATCTTTCAAGCCTCCTGTATCATGCATTCTTGTATATGGAGTGACATCAGAAATCACTCGCGCCATCTATACTGTTTTTGTACAATTTTAGGAAACTTACTATGGTTTCCTTGCCAGGTGTATACGATGTCTTGAATTAGGGTTTGAAGTTCAGGTCTTCTGTAATAGGTTCATCACAACCATGCTCATTTGCATGGCATTCATTTGAGTAGCCAAAATTGGTGTCACTAACCAAGTAGCTAATTGAGATGAGGTAGGATCTGGTACAATATGAAGTTGAGCCTTCAATTCATCCAGATTTTTTCCCATGTTGTACAGCATGCGCTTGAGCTGTTCTAAACGCTCTCCATATTTGTTCAAGGTGCAGATGTTCACTCCATTCTCATTTTAAGGAATAACAGTCTGTATGCATTCTCTTTTAGTAAATTTAACTTCCTCTTAGTGGGTGGTCCAGTCACAATTGATATGGAGGCGATGCGTGCTCTAATAACGGTCTCCTTGACATATTCAAGTCATTTTTATAAATCTTATACTTCTAGTTCCAATGTTTTGATTCTTGACCAATGTTTTCCTCCTCTCTCTCCAATAGTTTAGAGGAATCTTTACTTAATCAGCCTCCATATCCTCATTGTTAATCTTTTCTTAAATAAATCTTATGCTCTTACTTTGTTCTGATGGTGAA
The DNA here is from genome assembly GCA_022478985.1 of Massospora cicadina. Classification (NCBI taxonomy): domain Eukaryota; kingdom Fungi; phylum Entomophthoromycota; class Entomophthoromycetes; order Entomophthorales; family Entomophthoraceae; genus Massospora; species Massospora cicadina. The sequence continues at coordinate 131,608 of JAKSZP010007942.1, forward strand.
ACTCCTGTAGCGAGTTCCACAGTCAGCTTATCAGCCCTATTTCGCTTAAATTGGGAGGCCAACTTGCTGTGAGGTTCTGTTTTAAACAGATTAGACATCAAACGAACTTCTAAAGGGACATTATCATCTTCACTGTGGAAATCTCTTTTGATTCTACACAATGTAGCACTGCTTGCTCATTAAAACTGATCATTACCCTGCTGGTAGTATTTTACTTGACACTCTTTTACAAAACTTTAATAAGTTGGCACAACACAAGACTCAACAAAAACATCAAAAAATATTTCTTCCTTAATGTTCTAAGTACCCAAGGTGTTGTCATAAATGTCCTTTCTTCTTTAGATCACAGACTGGTTACTGGTGATCTCTTCACTTGGACCTAAAAGTAAGTGGAAAATAAGGATTAAATAAGATTATGCGGTAAAGAATTTTTATTTATATAACTAAAGATCTTTATAATTCTGATATAAAATTAATCTAAAAAATGAATGTGTAAAAGTAATTAATTGGCATTGGGGTCTGGTATTATTGTAGGGGCTTCACGAACCCCTAGTAAGTCTCTTCTTAATTTTCACTTTGTGGCAGCATCCATCTCGCTCAGTGCTTCAATGTGAGAGCTCCATCTCACGGTGGGCATACCTGATCCAGTATGTTTAGGGCCCCTTTCTCATTACCTACTTCTGGGTCTGGGTCAGAAGCATCTCTTCTGGTAGATACTTTATTTTCCAATTTGATAATATGCTGATATTCTTGTCTTCTAATCAATGGCGCTATTTTGATGTACCTCACTTCAAGGTATAATAGACTCAAAAAATTGGATGATTTACTATTCATATGATATTAGAAACAGAAGGTTTGATCGCTTTTGTCACCTTAATTTTTTGTAGTCATTCCTTCATCAGCTGAGTGTAATTTTTTTCAGACCTCCAAAGGTATAAAAGTGGGTTTATTTTCATAGCCTTTTATGGTGGCAGCAGCATCATCTTAATACTTTAATTCTCTTCAGTTAGTGGGTATTGAATTATCGTGCATTAAATCATCCTTACCAACTAGCTTTATTTTCTGGGATGTCTTTGCCTATAAAAAGGGGGGTTCATTTTCCTTACCCGTGGCTCAATCTGATATATTTTATATTTTGAGATGTTGATGTTCTATATAGGTTCCTTTTTAAGGGAAAGAAATTTTTCTCAAGTATGCTCGTGGTATCTTCCATGAAATTCCCTAACATACTTATAGTTCATATTGTCTTATATGTTTGTCACAGGTATTAACTTTACTTTATAATCTCTTTGATTTAAAGCTCTATTATAGTAAACAGAACTTAAGGTTAAAGAGTTTGTGTTAAGAAATCTAGAACTCTAATCCAGTATTACATCTCCTAAGAATAAACTACCCATGATGTAAAAAAAATAGAATTATATCTTTCTTGTTGGTAATATAGTATTTCTCTACTACATTAAGCTTTAAAACTCACATACTAAAATACACTATCATTGTAATATATAAAAAATATTTTATTTTATTCTATAAGCTAAAGAATAATATCTTATATTATTCTTTGTCATAAAACTATCTATAAAATTTCACTGAAGTTTTACTATACTGCATATAATATGGAAGATTCTCATAATCTAATAAAATCTCCAAGACTAATCTGATCCAATTGACACCTAAAAATTACTCCTGCTATAAATTCACTTGAAGGTTTAACTATTTTTATAATATCAAATTAAAAATATAAAACATTAGCCTTTAGGTATCATTTTTTCTTGTTATTCCAATAAAACCACATGTTCAGTTAAACTAGTCATATCTTTTTTAATATATATGGTTAAGATTCCAGAAGTTCTAGTTTACAGTAATTTCAAAACTACTACTTCAAAAATTAAAAGATACAGAACGATAGAAGGTACCCAGAAGGAAGCTTTCTAATTAATTGGTAGTGATAGGTTAAAAATAAATATACTATTATATAAAACGCTTTTTGTGATGATAACATGACCAACTATTGATTTAAACTTTTGATTCAAGAAGAGCAGATAACCCTAAATCATTCAATCCTATTTTTATTTAACTGAGATAAGCTGACCAGGGGATGGACATTACTGAACTAAAACTAAAATCATAATAAAATAAAACTAACAATTCTAACAAACTCCCAAAATGGTGAGATTGATTGAATTGTACCTAACAAAATATCCAACCAGGTGGGCAGCGAATACTGCTATCCCTCCATGGTGGACGGGGAGGGAGGATCAGGGGGCTCATCTTTGGCTGCATTTATCTCATTCCAGAGTAGGGGTGAATGTTAAGGCAGATAGTAAGGGTGTGGGGGCACTGGCGGGATGGGGTTCAATATCCTTGATGACTGAAACTTCCAAAGAGTTGCCAGCCATCATTATACCAAAGATGCATTTGCCCAAAGTGTCTTCAGCTTTGAGGTGGGCGTCTGGGAATTTAATGAACGTGGCAATGTTGGTTCAGGTTATTTTTGCTTTCAGATTCCGTGCTACTGTTACCACGTTCTAAATGGCTTCAGTGACGTTTTTGTGTAAAGTTTTTATGTTGATCTTACTTTGTGGAGTAAGATTTATGGGGATGATGGGAGGTAGAATTCCTCCTGCATGCGCAGCCACAGATTTGGTGGCAGCTTTGCAAAGCGGATGGCAATCTGGTGTGGCGGCTGCTTCTACTGCAAGCTGGTGGTCGCTGTAGAATGGTTTGGCGTTAGGTTGTGGAACATATTTCTGAGGTGGAATTTTGCATCCCATTCTGCATTACAGAGCCGCTCAAGTTGCAGCGTCAGTTCTTCAATGACGTTACCTGATTTGTCAATTTCATCCAATTTCACTTATGGATTTTGGTTAAATTGGATTGTGAATTAGTGTACAGTTGAGGTTTGTTTGATTCGTTTGCAGATTCATGGGATCAAACTGGGATCCAATCCAATTACTGGGTGGATGATTTATTTGTGTCATTGGGGCAAGGTGAGTGCTGATTGGTGGCTGCGGGTGCAGGTGCAGTATCAAGCATTGGAGGAGGGGAAGGTAGGATCATACCCCATGTCAGAGTTGGCGTGGGGTGGGCGGCAGATTGGTGGGCATTAGGCAAACTTTCAGCATTGGCAGAAGTTTCTGAGTATGGGCATTTATGTTTTGAGTGGTCTGACTCAAAACAGGATGGACAAATCATCCATCCGCCCTCAACGCGGGCTCAGAACGGATGGTTGGGGGCAAATGGGATGGTGGCATGAGGGGGAATTGCTAAAAAAATTTTCATAAATTCAGGGCTGATTATGACATACACCTGAGGCCCAGTGAGGCGTGTGGCCCCATTTGGGACCACAAATTGCAAGATGGGGTTGGCGCCGTAGGCTGCCAAACCTTCCATCAGCTCCTGGTGGAGCACTTTGGGGGGAGGTGGGTGGGCAAACCAGTGAACTGGACCACTAAGGTGGTGTCCGTTGGGAGCTGGGTCCAAGTTGTTAGGAGGGGTATATTATTAAAAATTAATGGCGCTGTTGCTGCAGTGGCTGCATCAGCTTCAAAGGGAAAGCTGAGATCAAAGTACCCCTTATAGGGGCGGAAGTTTATGAAACAGGCTGGTGTCATCACCACCTGAGCCATTTTGATAATGACTTGGTCGTCATAGGGGAAGAATTTCCCATATTTAACCCTAAGCTGAAATGCATATTGCTCCGGGTGAGCACCAGGGGGCAGCGGGGCACTGCTTGAGTTTGGGTGAGATGGACATTGAGATCCTTAGGAGGAACGAATTGTCCCAAGGGTTTGGAATGACTGGGCGAGTTAGTCTGAGCGCGTTTTCCTGTTGGACGGAAAATGGAGGGGGAGTTTCACCGCTTCCCCATGCTGGGATAGTCAGTGGGGGATCCAATGACATCAGAGCAAGACTTTGGTGTGTTATTAAGTGTTTGCTTTTAATTTACCAGATCTAATTTGCTCAGTAAGTTACACTAAGCAGAGAGAGGAATTGCCTAAATCATTCAATCCTATATAAGTCAAAATATAAATTCAAGTTGCACTAAACTCCAACCTTTAAACTTTCTTTATCTCTAAATTCACCATTTTTGGTTTGATCTTAGTTTATTATTTATTAACAAAACTCCACCCATCTTTAGCCTCTCCAGTTCACCTATGTTGATGAGCCTGATACCCACTGTCCCCTTGTTAGGAAAGGGGGCGCCACCTCCTAGTGTTTTATCAGCCTTTACCATAATTCATCTGGGCTGATTCTGTTAGCCCTCTCAAACCTTTAGGTCGCTTTTAATCACCTAAGGACCTAGCTTTACACCTTGCCTTACTTAGGAGGCGCCTTGTTGCCCCCTTGTACTCCTCCATAACAATATGTAATTCAGTCTTCAGGTTGAATATGGCAAGTTTTTCCTTTCTTCTGATAAACCTATTATTCAATTATCCCAGGGTATTTTGCAGCCTTCCAGATTCATCAACTTCCGCTTCAAGGGGTATTTTGACCTTAGCTTCTCAAGTGAATCTGATGCTGAAGTAGCAGATACAATTTTCTTGGTATTCCAGGGTGTTCCCTCCCAACTACTCATACCCAGTTGCCCACTGATATCACTCTTGTGTTTTAGTTCATGGGCCTCCCTACCCACCTCCCTCCCGCTAAAGTCTTACATAATAAACTGTTAGCTGTATTGTCAAAATATGGTTCAGACCTCGTCCTGCAATTTGTGGTGCATAATGAAGCCACCCGCCTCATGGGCTCTCACGCCTTCATGACCATACGCTCAGTTTCAATGGATATGGCTCTCTCATATACCCCTTGCGCTATCATCCCTTTCTGCACTGGACATTCTTTCTGAATTAAGTGGATGACAGGAGCACCAACTGCCCGCTTGCTTTGAATTGGACCATTTGAAGCACCGCTGTCCCTCCATCACTCATGCTGCAGCCCCCCATGTTCAACCCCTTTCAGGATGTTTCCATTGCCAATCCAATTACTTTCTTTGACTGAGGCACTTTCCTCTCCCCCTCCTATCCCAATCTGGAAGCTGCAGGTGGGCTGGCTTCACTTAATCAGAAGCCTTGCCACCAAGCTCCTTTTCCTAACTCAACCAACCAGGGGTCAGATTGAAAAACAGTTACATCTAGGACATTCACTCAGACACCTCCCCCATCGCTTGACCTTTTTACTGTTTTTCAATTATCTATAACCAAAATCCATGCGACTATTTGGATGAAGTAGATAATTTGGTAATCTGTCTCCAAAACATTCAAAGCCACATCTTTGAAGAGCGCCTCAATGTCAATTATGTGGCCCAATTTTCTTGTTGCCATTATATGCCTCTCCATGGTGCCCCAAATTCTGAAGTGACCATCAATTAGTTAAAGAGTCAATTGCCTCCTTGTTGTCACCGACTCCAACAGTCCATATTGCAGTCCATTGATGTATTAGATAAGGTCCTGGTTTCTACTCCTGTTAGCCTTGAGATGACCCTACTACAAAGATGAGCCTAACTTTTCTGTTGCACCTTGGCCAATGATGCGGTCATTTCTGTAGCATCAGTTGCTAATTTTAGGCCAAGTACCCATTTCACCGGCCAAAATACAACAAAATTGCTAAAGTCTTCTGGGCCAATATTAGAGCTGAGAAAACCCTTGCCTCAGACATCACTGGCTGCCTCAAGCGGGATATTTAAAGCCAGCACTACTTACCTCCCTGGACCCCACTATCAAAATGCGTCCACACCCCTTCTCTCCACTTTGTACCATTGTCTGTCCTCCCCAGAAGAGCATGACCAGCCTCCCAATCCCCTTCCACTATGGTCATATAGCATTTTCCGCTTCTGACTTAATTGGTGTATTTTCTTGAGTTTCACATCAACTTGAGTGGATCCATCCATATTGTTTTATCTTTGTTTTGTTTTACTCTTTTGAGCTCAGTAATGTCCATCCCCTTGTAGGCATACCCCAAATAAATTATAAGTAAATTTCTACTTTCCTCAAAATATGATCAGTGTTCCAATTGATTGCTTATCTATATATAGGAAATTAATAATTTAATGTATTAACTATTACCTTCTTTATCAAAAAAGGATCTTCACTTGTCCTTGTTAATCTCAGAAACTATTGAATCAATATTTTGGAAATTTTAGACTTATAGCAGTTTGATAATATAAATTATCTACCAAAGTTTCAAATTTAAACTAGAGATCCCACTTTTAAGATATTAACAAATAAATAACCAATTATCCAGTTTATAGTAATTACATAGTTATTCTTATCTCTCAACCTAGCAGATGTCATCATTTAAATTTATAAGTTATTTTTCATCTTTTCAATTAGTTTAATCTACTAAATATTTTTTGGTTTCAGAAATTGACACCAGTTATAAGTGCCCAATTAAGGCAGGCATAGATAGAAGGTTTTATTTATTTGGTAATGCTAGTTTGAAAGAAATTCATATTCTTACCAAATGAAAAAAGCTTAAGAGTATGATATATGTCTTATAACTGTATATTGTTATTACTTTCTGCAATAATTTAATTTATTAACACACTCTTACAATTTTCTAAATAAAAGTAGTTCATTCAAACCATGGCAAAAAAATAACCAAATAGAAATTGGTAAAAGGGAATTAAGTTTTAAAAAAACATTTTCATTGAGTAATTAAGAATATGATTTTTAAGAATCAAAATTATCACTTGTTTTATAAAAATAAGCGCTTTAATCCAAACTCAGGACTCACCCACACCATTAGAGCTAATCAAGTCTCTAAATTGCTGGTTTTTTAATTTTGCAAAATAATTTAAATTTACTAACCATTTTACTCTAACGTTTTTTTAGTACTAGATGGTCCCAACCTGAGGGGGGATTCATCGATGTTTGCTCTAATGTTTTTAATCTTATTATTTCAAATTTTTTTGTTATGTTCTATAAAACTATCATCTTACTTTAGCTTGATTTTATCATTTACTCATTTGAAATCCATAAATAAAAAAATTTTATTATATTGGACCACAACATCCTGCTCATTTTAGTTTCTTGAGCCTCTTTATTCATGGCAACTAACAATGTGAAATATTTCAAACATTTCTTACCACATACTGTGATATAACCATTGCGTTCTATTACTTAAATTTATAATTAAAACTTTAAAAAATAAATTTGTATACAACATAGACTGGCAGATTAAGATTGCATAGAATTTACTAAATGGAGAATAAAATTTTTAACCGATTACCTAATCAGTTCTTATCAAAATGAACTTATCAATTTGTTCCAGATATAGTTTGAGTCTATTCAATCAATTCTGCGACTGGTTAATCAAGGGCATGGGCAAGTAGCATATATGTGAATTTAAAAACTAAAAAGTTTGACTAACAATTTCATAGCTGTTGGATTTTGGGTTTTTTAATGCTCGCTGAGTGCTTAACTCCCCAAAATCCAACAATAGGGGGATTGATAACACAAAAATAATAAACTATTTAAACTTATAGACCTAATAATATTGGAGTTTTAGAAGTTTATTGGCGCCGCGCTGGGGTAAAAGAGAGTCAATCCCTATTGATATTCAACTGATAAGTATTTATACTATTTTGAGAGTTAAAGGGAATTTGAGGATAGTTTTAGAATAGCTTTGATGCCTTCCAAATTAGGTAATATGGGTTTCATACTATCAGATCTTAGGGAAAGTGAGTTAGTTTTGGTAAAACGGACGTTGGGGTTTTTGGGGCAAAATAAACCCATGCGGCAAGGTTTTGATGTACTGAAACCAATCACTGCTAGAGAAATTATTCTCACTTAGGGGCCTCCACCACGCCTATAAAAGGGGGTGGCCCCACGCAGGTGTTGTGAAGGACTTGGTGCTGGTTGGGGGAGTACCTTCTGCTGGTCTCCTAAAGTCTGTCATGTGATTGGCAAAAGCTGATCATTTGATTTTTCAGAAAGTTCCCATGCAGGTTTCAAACTGGTGTTATCCCAGTTAACAGGGTTCTACCAAGAATTGGCCAGGGTCTTTTGGCCAATCTTCTTGACATTATCATTTAAATCATTTTTGGGCATTGGAGAAGTGTAAGGTGCTGACTTTTGCTTTTTTGGCTGAATTTGACCTACCACATTCTTATTTTTCAGTAGCAAGGCCAAATGTCTGACATCACCCTCAAGAATTTTGGGGGGCGCATAAGGCCATAGAAAGCATCTATGGACCCAATTGATGGTAACACCAGAAGCTAGGGATTTGATTGAATACTCATCCCCTCACTTACATGTAATTGAGAAGGCCCTTCCCAGATGGACCTGAGTTTCTTACTTCTGGGGTAATATGATTATGATAATAAAGTATAATTCAGACACTTGGAAAGAGGGAAGAGGGGCCCAGAGCTAATTTGCAGCCTGTCCCTCTTTTGTAACTGTCTTTGCTAAGTTTGTCATTGCCTCAGATTGCAATTGTATGATATGCTGGGCTAGCTTCTTCATAGCTTGCTAAGGATAAGCCTTTTCAGTGAAGATATCTTTAGTGAGTAAAATTGGAACCCCAGGTTCTCACCCATAAAATACTTGAAAAGGCGACATTTTAAGGATCCAATGATAGCTGATGAGGTATGCCATGAGGGCACTTGATAAGTACTGATCCCAGTGGAGGGGATCTGAATTAGCCAATTTCTGTAATATAGAAACCAGCATCCCATTTGCTTTTTCCACTGTACCATTGGTTGAGGGGTTGTAGGGGGCGGAAAAGAGATGTTGGGTGCCCATAGACGTTGCGAGAATCTTCACCACTCAGGAGGTGAAGTTTTTACCATTATTTCAGAGCAAAACTTGGGGGCAACCGTGTTGGGTAAAGATATACTGGTGGAGGAAAGTGGCTGTGGCTTTAGCCGTCTGAGTTGGGATAGCCACTGCCTCAACCCATTTGGTAAAGTGATCAATTCCAACCAATATAAATCGATTACCCGTAGTTTGGGGAAGAGGGCCAATCACATCGAGACTTATTGTGTGAAAGGCTGTTGGTGGTAGGCTGATATTGAAACTTTGTTTCAAAGTTAAACTTCTTCTTACATTTTAAACAGGCATCCAAGACTTTGAGGATGGTCTCCATGATTCCCTCTCAATAGTAGCGTTCTTTTACCCACTTATAGGTTTTCTGCACTCCACTATGTCCTAGGAGGGTATGAGAATCCATAATGACAGGTACTCACTCTGAAGGTCAGAGGTAAGGTAACCAATTCACCCCCACTTTCTTATGCAGATGCCCATTATCCACCTTCGTGTTATGGGAATGGCGAGCTAGCATCTTTATGAACTAGTTCATCCTCATCCTCCCAAGCATCGGGGGTCATTAGAAGATCATGTAGTCACTTTGCTTCACTATTATCTAAATGAAGGATGGGCAGCCGAGTCAACCCATCAACATTCATGTGGCTTGTCCCAGCTTGGTGTACAATGGTCATATCATAGTGTTGGAGCTTTAAAGCCCAGCGTGCCAGCCGCCCAGTGGAATCCTTCATATTTTTAACCACTTTAAAGAGGCATGATCAGTGACTACTTTAAATGAGGTTCCATATAAGAAAGGTTGGTAATGTTAAACATCAAGCAAAACGGCCATGTATTCCTTTTCCGTGACATTATATTTGCGTTCAGCCTTAGAGAGCATCTTGCTAAAATATGAAACGGGGTGATCAACCCCATGCTCATCGAGTTGAGCCAAGATAGCTCCAACCATGTAGTCAGAAGCATCAGTAAACAGCATAAAGGGTTTACTATAATCAGGGTGTCGCAGGATAAGCCGTTGCTGCAGCAGCTTTTTTAACATGTCAAAAGCAGCTTGTTGTTCTACTCCCCAATGAAAAGGGGTGTTTTTAGTTAAAAGTCGTACAAGGGGTTCACTGAGTTGAGAAAATTAGGGGATAAATTGATGGTAGTACCCCATCATGCCCAAAAACACCAAAATATCGCGGAGGTCTTTGGGAGCAGGCATCTTGGATATTGCCTTAACCTTATCTTGGAGAGGCTGGATCCCATCATACAAGATGGCGTGCCCCAGGAAGTCTAACTTCTTTTGGAAGAAAGTACATTTGGAGGGCTTCAGCTTTATGTTAGAGGCCCGCAGCTTCTGAAAAAAGCTTCCTTTAAATTAGAAATATGCTCATTAAAGTTCAGGAAAAAACGGTGATAACATCTAGATATACAATGACGCAACTGAGCTTCAGGTCCTGCAAAATGTGGTCCATGGCTCTCTGGAAAGATGAAGGTACATTGCACAATTCTTGTGATGATTGAGTAGGTTGGAAAAGACCCTCACTGAAGATAAGCGCACATTTTTCCTAGTCTTGCGGAGAGAGGTCCATTTTCCAGTATCTGCTAGCCAATTCCATGTCAGAAAATAATTTAGACCCAGAGAGTTGGGCCAGAGCGTCATTGATTCGTGGGATGGGTTAGCTGTCCTTCTTGGTGAGGTTATTCAGTTTATGATAGTCCATTAATACTTGATGGCCACCATTTTTTTATGAGCAAAAGAGGAGATGACCAGGGACTTTGAGAAGGCACTAGTGGCCTAGCGTCCAGTAACTTTTTAAGCTCCGTTCACATTTGGAGCTCCTCAACTTTTGATTTCCAATAAAAGCTTGGATAGAATAGGTTTGGCATCCCCAACATCAATGGTGTGGCACCAGCCCTTCATATTCCCATAGTCTGTATCAGATTTATGGAAGATGTCACTAAAGGACTCCAGTAAGGAATGAACTTTATTAAGCTCAGCAGGAGTTAGCTCATCAGAGATCTTCACGTTGGGTAAAGCGCAGATCATTTGGTCAGTGTTTAGTCCCATATTTAGCATAGACCCAATATAATGGACTTGGTGAATGTCATCAATGGGAAGTAACAGGGATTTTCCAATCTCCTGATGCTTCTTTATAACCATGTCCTTGTTGGTGAGATTCCCCAGCAGAAGATTGATAGGTCACTGGTAGGCAGGTTCTAAGGTACCTGGCAACACCTGAGGTTCCAAAGAGCTTATTCCATCACTGCTTGTTAAGTGCAGAAGGCAGTTGTGGGGGATTTGCATAGTAATTTTGGTGTCTATCACCTTTTGTTCACCCGCTTTGACAACTACCTCTTCTGAAGCATAAAATGGTATACTCTATAAACCATTCACAGAGTCAGTCAGTTTTTTTGTGTTTAAGACTGATGTGATATAAATAAGAGTGATGGCTGAAGAAGGTTTTCCACTACGCATGTATATTCCTTCTTCTTAGGCTCATCATTTGTAAAGACTAGGGGAACCTCGTAATTTAGAAGGGGGAAAAATCCCTGTTTCATATTACTGATTCCCTCATACTCAATAATGAATTGAGTACCAAGGAGCTGATTGTAGGAATTGTTTTCCAAATCAACCGCAGGCGCATCAAGTAAGAGCTTCCCAAGCCTTATGGGTAGAGAAGAGTAGGCTCCAATAGCTTGAGTTTTTTAGTCCCAGCAGTTCCATACTCTTGAGAATAGTCCAGATCATGTGCTAACTTAATTTTCTTAATGAGCTTCGAGGATATTACGCTCACTGGAGCACCTGTATCAAGGATGGCTATAATGCGCTCTTTATTGCTAACAACCTCTACGTTGGTTATGGTGTTACCAAAAGTAGGGGGAGGGAAGGACCTTCTTCAAACGGAGTGTGGAAGAAAAGCGTTTAGCCATCTCAGGGTATTTGTCTTTAATATGTTGGAGGGTATTAACCTGCTGGGAGGATTGGATCACTGCCCCAATAAGCTGGTCTGCATTACTAGCAGTATCAATCACCTCTGAAAATCTCATCAACTGTGAAAAGTTAGGTTCGTCTTGGTATGATGCCAACACATTAATTCTTTCTGGCCTCAACCTATCCATGACTTGCACTTCCATTGGTGCTCCCAAAACATAATATCCTGCATCTTCACCATCACCCCTCAGACTCTTCATCAGAGGGATTGTCAATGCACCTCAACGAGTTATTAATTTTGGGGTGGAGAAACTGGCTTAATTTTCTCACAGTGGAGGGCTTTATCACTTTCATCTACTCTTTTGACTTTTGATGGGATCATTGTGACTGTACCAACTTTTGGGGAAGACGGTGGAAGTGTAATGGATTTAACAGTTGCTTTAGGAGGGATTGGCTTGGACTGCCCCATATCAGCAGGTTTTGGGCTAGAAGCAGCCTGAGTTGAGGCTGAGGGGGATTTTAGGCAGCGGCTTAGGAGGGTGTAATGCGTTATCGTAATAATAGACCACTTGGCAAGAGAGGGACCAGTAAAAAAGATAATTTCCTTCTTAGGCTGAGCTTTTGAACATGAAGCTGTGGGGAAGCGCTGCCCATTAACTGCCAATGTTTGTTGATTATCCTCACACGGTGGAAGAGCATTAGGTCGTTGCAGCTCTTCAGCAGCTAGGATCCAGTGGGATACAGCCATAGAAGAGGATGAAAAGGTTGAAGTTGCTTCTCACTTTGGCACGTCTTGAAAAAGTTCAGCCTCATAGATGTCAGCTACAACTAGAAGTGCCTCTTTGCTATCCCGTACAGCTTGGAAGGTATGCTTGATTACATAGATATGCTATGCAAAGAGGGGTAAGTTGCAAAGCTAGCCATGATAGCTGCAATAGCATCATCTAGAGGAAACAGTTTAGCCAACAACAGAGGTTGAGCTTTGCTATAGAAACGCTCAACTAATGAGGGGATTGATTCAATCTCTTGCAGGATAAGGCACATGAAGGCCTGCTTTTGCCGTTGTAAACTCTTTTTTGAACTAAACTCATCTATAAGCGCCTCTTTGACCTCCGCCCAGGTGGTAAGTATTGCAATTCGAGGAACCATAATCTTCTGAGCCATCCAATTCAAACAGGGAAGGATATACCTGGTTTTTTGGTGGTCAGTTTCAACCTTCCATCACAGATTTATAAACATAAAGGAAGGAGACAATACTGGCCTCACCAGGAATGAACTTGTCTTGGAAGGAGGTTTACATATAATAGGGCTTTGGGAAGAGTGCTGCTCAAGCCTTTTGAGGTGAGACAAAGCACTGGCTAGTTAATTTTCTAATTCAGCTAGCCTGGGTTCCAGATTTGTAGTCATTTTGGTGGTTACAGGTGTCCCCTGTTGTGAGCACCAATTGTTGAATTTTGGGTTTTTTAATGCTCGCTGGTTGCTTAACTCTTTAAAATCCAACAATGGGGTTTGATACCATAAGAATAATAAAATATTTAAGCTTAAAAACTTAATAAAATATGGGTTTTTAGAGGTTTATTGGTGCTGCACTGGGGTAAAAGAGAGTTGATCCCTATTGATATTCAACCAATAAGTATTTATACTATTTTGAGGGTCAAAGGAACTTGAGAATAGTTTTGGAATAGATCTAACACCTTCCAAATTAAATATGGGTTTCAATCCTAAAAGATTTTGGAAAGTGATTTAATTTTGATAAAATGGATGTAAGGGTTGTGGGGTAAAATAAACCCATGTGGCAAGGTTTTGATATACTGCAACCAATCACCGCTAGAAAAATATTTTCACCTTGGGGGGCCTCCAAGATACCTATAAAAAGGGATGGCCACCGCGCAGGTGTTGTGAAGAACTTGGTGCTGGTTTGGCGAGTAGCTTCTACTGGTTTCCCTGAGGTCTGTCATGTGATTGTCAAAAGGCAATGGTTTGATTTTTCAGAAAGTGCCCATGTGGGTTTTAAACTGGTGCTACCCTAGTTAAGGGGGTTCCACTGAGAATTGGCCAGGGGCTTTTGGCAGATTTTCTTGACATTATCATTTGAATCATTTTTGGGAATTGGAGAAGTGTAAAGTGCTGACTTTTGCTTTTTGGCTGAATTTGACCTACCATATTCTTATTTTTCAGCGGCAAGGCCAAATGTCCAAGAATAGCACCATGTTTTGAAAGATATTTTAAACCCACATTTATTTAACTCAAAAAGTTACCATTGTTTAAAATTTCTCACCCAATCAAAGAGCATAAATTGCAAAAAAAAATATGTCTGCCAAAATGACATGAAAAGTGATTTATGACAATATAATTGCCAGCCAATCATTGTTCATGGTACCAACTTGAAGTGCATTACCTTGCTAATAGACCTAATGTTGAGTATAGTAAATTACAAAACATATTTACTAGACTCAAGGGCTTAAACTAAGTCATTTTATAAACAATTTAAACAAAGCCATTAAACCTATATAATCAGATAAGCACTGCTATTATATAAAATATCAGAACTACAAAATTAAATTACCAATTTCTTATAATAATTATCACCATATTAAATAAACCAAAAAGACATTACACTAGTATCAATACTGCCATAATTTCTTGATGGCATTATTATGTTTCATGTACGCATTACATATGATTTAATTTTTTTAAATCCAACCATATGAACAAAATTACGATTAATTAATGTATATTTATCTTTAACTATTTTTTAGATGGATGTTTTATAGGTTGGACCGCTATGTCAAAGTAGGTCTACAAGTACTACCCTACTGATTAACCTTTGTCATGCTGAATTGCCAACGGACTTATCACAATAATCAGTTTTGGCAACCACTTATGATCAAAGGTATTATAAAAAGTACAGTTAAATTCTCATCACCCTGCCAACACTTAATTTTTTAATCACTAATTTACATCAACTCACTAAATTCTGCAGCCTAGTAAAGGGAATCATTTTAGTTATATCAATTTTCAACTTTTCACTCACATTGTCATAAAAAGGTTAATACTAGGTTCTAATATCATCCTCAGGTTTTATCAGCATTTTAAATTTTAGTTTGATTACTATGGTGTAGATCACCAAGGTTAAGGTCTTAGTCACATTGGCTTTCTGAAACCTTTATGTAGATGAATTATATTTCTATGACAGTTGAGTTACCAAATAGCTGGAACAATAGGGTTTTTGTGATTAAGCAGCATAATAAGAAGGTTAAGTCACTTGGGCTGGATCAAGTTTTTATCATTAATCTAAGCCTACTAGCTGAGGAAGGAAGTGAACCCACAAGCCACAGCCACTGTTAGTATCAGAAGCCTACATTATACTTTTATTTACATTTCTCTTTATAAAAACCTTGTTATGATAACTTGGTCTCCATAATATCTTTTCAGTTATCTGTCTCCACAAAGTTTACTATTTATTAGTACATTTACCTGTGCCTTTAAAATCAAATCCTAAGCACTTATTTCAACATCTGGTTTGATGATATGAACACTTTCTGCCATCCTGTACACCAATGAACTTATAATGACCCAGCCAGAAGTGTACTGCCATTCTGTAGTAATGCCTTATTTCAAGGCTTCACGGTTGACCTTGAGGCCAAGAATTATTATGTCCACCCTTTTTGGTCTCTTAATGTTTAATGACTTAGACAATTTTGTCACTTTGCAAAAGTTCTGTTAATTAATAATCACTGAGCTTCCAAAATTAAGTTTATTAAAATCCCTGTAGAGAAGATTGACTATTTACCTCTATTATCTCAAATCCAAGGATTGTAATAAGAGTTGAAAACACCCCTTTTGACCTTCAATCAGAAATTTGAACGTTTTGATATCAGCTTTTGGTAGAATTCCCCACCTCACTAGTATGTTAAATCAATTATGCAAACATTGACTAACATTACTTTGTTGACATCCAACCCTGAAAGTAATGGCGCCTGTGCAGCAAATGCCTATGGTTTTCAATATATTCCCAAATTCTACTTACTTTGGGTCTATGAAAATTTTGGTTATAACATCTGGTGAAGTAACTTACCACCCCATTACCACCAACTTCTGCTCCCTTGTCACCCTCTTCTCATAATATGCAGCCTTCCACTACAGCTACTCTGGCATCCAAATAATTATATTCTTGCTCCTTGGTAAAACAGCCCTGAAGTTTAATTGGAATCATTGCATACTTTCTGGCATTGCAAAGATAAAATGTCATTTTTTTCTACCAATTAACGTCCCAGGTTAAGGAATGAGAATGTAATTAACTTTATTACATTGTTTAAAATAAGCATGGTGAGTGTCTCAATAGTCTGCTATGTTAATTACTTTAATAAATTTCTTTGACTCTTTCAGTCAGGAACATATAATTCCAAAATTAAATGAAGTCAGGATGACTTACCCAAGCATCAGAAATTTCATTGCTCAAGAGTTTGGAGGAGCAGAATGGATTACAACAAGTAAAATTTTGGCTCTAAATTACTTTCTTAAATAGAGTAAATCTGTGGCGTCTTTTGTCAAATATTTTTAGGTTTTAGCTCAAGTATCCTATGTGGATGAGATATTAAAATAATTTACATGCCCAAGTTGCTCTTAGACACGCTTGTGATCCATATAATGAGCTTTACTGGGTATTGTTAAAGATGCTTAATAACAAGCATACCATTACTCAAATGGGTTACTATATTTGCCAAAGCGCTATCACTTTTGAGGCGCCTAATCCCAGTCCACCATAGCCTTGCAAAATCGCCAGTAGGCCCCTTTCATTGAATAAAAGTTCAAGATGGACTTCTTGGCCACGATCAATAATTAGACAAGAGTCAAATCACTTGTCAGATGTGCAACATTAGAGGGCACTATACCATTTGCTGTCCTACTTGATTGCTGATTCCCCACTTAAGTGATAACCTCAGATGCTGGTTATGGCTAGAGAAAAAATGAGGATGAATAGATAAGGGATATTCTTTTTCCGCTAACTCTTGTAAAATTACACACATTACAAAATTGAAGACCATTTAATGGTTATGACGTTGCCAATGGAAACTAAGGTGCTTCACCTTTGCTTTCCCATTAAGTAGTTATTAAGGAGGTTTATTTGAACCTTCTCAGTTGCCGCTGAAAAGTAAGGTTACTTTATCTAGTGCAAAGAAACGAATTGTTATGTTCATAATTGTAAAAACAAGAGCTTCCAGTTACTTTTGATTACTATTTTAAACTAGATGTGGATTAACTGACCATAACTATCAATGTATTCAGGAATCAAGCCTACAAATTAATGATGATTTGAGAACATATTTGGGGCAAGATGGCACTCTCAATGTTAAGTTACTAAATTTTCTCAATACTAACTAATCTGAGTGTACTTATATTGATACTAAATTGAACAAACGCAATTTAGGGAATTTTAGATATTGAGGCACTGATTAATAAAATGTCAACTAAACTAAAAAACTGGACCTTGCTTCTAATATCAAACATTATAAAGTTCATGATCCACAGGGACTCAGATAACAGCTTATGAAGGAGGTTACAATGTACTGCCACTAAAAAATTTTAGCTCACTGGTGATATCTGCTCCTAGCATCGTTTTCCTGGAATATAATTATAACTTTCTTAATGGTACCTCATTATAAGGACCTATGGATCAAGTCTGGTTTTGGCAAAAACACATAGTAGATATTGAGTCAAATACTTTCAATCTATATAATAAAAGATATTAAATTTAGGCCCTAAATCCAGGCGTTTGTTAGTCTCAACTGTAGAGATGACATTGTTACCCCTTAGATATTACAAAGAATTTGGAACCAAAACAAGCAGTTCTCTGACATTAGTATGAAATCTAAAGGTTTTTCTACTTTGGTTTAATTTTATGACCATTTCAGCAGACCAATTACTAATAGTGGGAGTTAAAATAACTTTAAAAACTCCTAAGAATTATATGGCAAAAACTTGCTCCATTCTGCCAAGGTTAACTTGTAACCGCTTGCTGCTCCTGGGTTCATTCTTCCCAATCATAAAAAAATCCAGTTTTATTGGCTACCTTTTGATTTTAATCCATTCATATCAAGCAGCAATAAGATTGCTGATTTATGCACATTTTCCTGTTGGGGAAGTGCAAAGCATATATGATTTTGGTAAACGGATAAATTTGTACTTGAAGGCAATGAAAAACAATAGGTTCTGTCATTAGTACCTCAAAAATGCCTCTCTGGGTTGCTGAGGATAAAAAGACTAAGCGATGGCTCTCTTTGTTAAATTTTAATGATTTTTGCAAGATATGACTTTGATTTGGGTTGCGCACAAGACATTTTACACCATTTAAATACTGGGAATGATTACCCATTTTCATTTAGTCTGATTAGGTAATTAAAGTCAGCTGGGAAAGTCAATAATATGGAATTAAAACATCTGGTACACCTGGGACGTTAGTTCCCCTCAAGGGTCTTTATACATCCTAGGTATTAGTCACTAAAAATTATAGGGCCCTAATTGTTTGGTAATTGATTATAGGAATCTCAGTAGAGTTACTAGATAAAATTACTATCCTTTGACCTTCATTGATGATACACTGGTCTTCTTAGACAGCGCAAAATATCTTTCAGTCATGTATCTAATTTTCGGGTATTAAAATATTGAGCTGCGCAAGTCTAACCAGAAGTACGTTATTATTACAGCTCTGGGCTTGTATATCCCAAAATGGATGCCACAAGGGTTGTGTAATGCTCCCAAAACTTTCCAAAGACCATGGATAATATTTTGGGAGACTCAAAAAACTCATGTGTGTGTATTTATCTGATGCTATAACTGTATCATTTAGAAAAATTATGACCATTTGCAGTTATGAAGGAAGTTTTCCGCTGTCTCACTATAGCTGAGTTAAAAATCAAGCCAAAGAAGTGCAATTATATATCTGAGATGAGATTGATATAATTGAGTTTTAATTGATAAGAAGGGCTTATGGCTTTATCCAGCTAAAGTCAAAGCTCTAATAAGAATGACGTCGCCAAGTAGTGAGTGAGATATAAATGTGTTCCTGAGAATATTACTAGTATTGCCAATCCGTCAAAGAACTTCAGCAAAATTTGTAAGCCTTTTTTATTTATTTAAAGCTGGAATTTGACTTAATTGGATGGCATACTGTCAGTTAGCTTTTGATATCTTAAGACCTTGCCTTATTAAAGCGCAATATTGATATATCCTAACTTCAATAAACCCTCTATTTCTCCAAACAATTGCATCTTTTACTGCCATTAGGGGCAGTATTAACCCAGCATAATGATTAGGGAACTGATCATCCAGTGGGCTACTTTAGCTGAACACTGAATATGTATGCACGTAACTATACTGTAACTGATAATGAGTGTCTAGTGGTGATCTATGCTTGCAAGCAATTCTGAGTCTATGTACCTAGGGTGCGCTTTACTGTAGTAGCCACCCATGCCTTCTTGTGCTGGTTACAAAATATTAAAAGTCTGGAAGAGCATATGCTCCAATGGGCTATGAAACTACAAGCTTATGATTTTGATACTTAACATCGCCTTGGTTTAAAACATCAAAACGCTGGCTGTCTCTCACATCTGCCCATTGTGGCCTTAGCGGCAATTTATTCAATGGATTACTTGAGAAAATGATAACACAGCAACTTGTCAATTATCTGGAGGAAATTCATCTAACTCTAGATAACATGAGAAAGAATACCCTTTTTAAAGATAATTATTATATAGGTTTATTGGCATACAATAATTTTTATTTCTGAGGCTGACTAAGCAAAATGATTTAATCATTACAGTTCATAAGGCGATGGGTCACAGGAGATATAAGAAAACTCTAAAACAATTGAAATCCCACTACTTTTGGGACTCAATGCCTTACAATATCCATAATACTCTTAACTGCTGTAAGGAGTGTCAAGTCAAAGTCCTTTACCAAAATCTACTTCTTACCAATTGGTAAAGCCTAATTTTGATTAGCACAACATCTCAATTGACGTTATAAACCCACCTCCCTAATAGCTCTGAGAAATGTAAGTATATTATTGTAGGCCATCAATTACCTCACCAAGTGGGATAAAGGCCAAAGCTTTTTTACTTAAGCTCTATGACGTTGGCTAAGTCATTTGTGAGATACTATATTGGCAATGATGCCCAAATTTCTTACTAACCAGTAATGAGACTAGTTCTGCATTTCATATAATTTTAGAGGTAAATAGTTGATGGGTTTTAGTGGTGTTTTCTACACCCTTTCACCCTAAGACTAATGGCACTGTGTAGTAAAGTAAATGATTTCCTTGTTGGCATTCTACATAAATTAATTACCAATAAGGCATTCATTAAGTGTAATTATGCCTTTTAACATTTTTGCCTAAAATTTTTCTACCATTTATCAGCAGGGCACTTGCCATTTTAATTATTATATGGGAAGCACACAGCGCTACCCCTATTTTATACTCATGTGTCCATGAAGAGGACATTAATCCTACTCAGTATCTTGAGAAACTTGTGTAGACCTAATTCAGATATAGAGCAAAATAAAATTTTTGGCATGGAGAGTTAGGACTCAGAAGCGAGATAATGCTGATTATGGACCTTAACTACCTTTGTTGTAAGGGAATTGGTCATTTAATAGGATAATCATGAATTTAAATGGACTATAAAGTTAAAGCATATCTCAAAAGGGCCTTTGTGATCATAAAAAACCGTTACTGATGCTTACACTATGAAGGATCCTAGAAAGAAGTAATTTATTAATTGAGTACAATGCTAAATTCCTTAATAAGTACTAGAGGAGCTCTATCCTTATAAATACACTTTCCTGTAACTTCCTTTACTCCCTCACTCCTTATTGTTCCCTAATGTTTGATCAAGTGGGTGAAATGTTTCAATCTAGTCTGACCAACCTGCGAAAAAATTATTATAAACTTAATTTATTAATCTGCAATCAATAACTAGATGGAGGGTTTGATTTATTAAGCCACTATTCTGATGTAAATCTACGAGTAATTGCCTACTGATTAACCATTTGTTAGGCCAAATTGATGATGAAATGGTTACCATTAGTATAATTGCCAAGAAGATTTGGTCTGTGAATGTGAGTGCTTCAGCAGCCACAATAATAGGCACAGACTGTTGATCTGGGTCTTATCATGGTTATGTGAGTGAAAGATAGGAAGGTTCCTCATAATTTTAAGCTTGCTGGTTTCATCAATTAAGGTTTAATTATTACATAGGAGTTCCCATTTCATTGGGAGTAATAAGTGAGATTTTTGGGTAGCTTCAAACTTAGATTTAAAAGAAACTGCAAATTTTATTACTAAGTTTAACAAAATAGATTAAAATGAAAACTTTGTAAGGAATTAGTTTAGATTAAACAATAGATACAATAATAAACAAAAGCCCTGCCTATGGTAGGGTTTGTGCTAGGGTAGGCAGATGGGAGGGAGACTTTTGTGAATATCAAGTCTCTAAATGGAAATTTTTATTCTCAGCAAGTTTGCATAAGGAATTAACTGTCCCATTCTGATAACAGGTAACAGTTGCATTCAATTGACTCTAGTGTTCTAACAAAGTTGATTAGCATTTTGTATTTCCAGATTTTTCTTTTTCATTTCCCAAACTTGACTGGATTAAATCTTCTGCTTGCTTTTTTACTACCAATGTCAAACACATGCGAAATTTGTTAGTCATTTTTGCACCTGGGGATACCCCAGGTTTTAAATTTTCTTCAATTATAAGTGCCCCAGTGAAACCCCTCTGTTTGGTAAGGGGTTAGCCAGTGCAAAAAGCATATATTTCTTAATATCTATGCAAAGCTAGTTGATTTTCTGCATGTATTGTTCTTCAGATTCTGAGATATCAGTTGGAGTGCCCTTGGTAATTACACTGGGGTTAAGGATAAAATTTAAGGTAGGAAAGATGCTACCCATCTCTAACCCAGAAAATTTCCTAGACCATAAATTGGTTAAGTAGGATTTTTTAGGCTTGAATCGTTTTTTTAAACTAATGTAAAGCTCTATCCAGATTATTAACTGGTACCTGGAACCTTACATTACCTTTTCATATAAAAAAATGGATCCATGACTTTGTAACAAACAGGTTCCCAAGGCCCTATTTGCCACCTCAGCATATGCAAGCCTACGTTGGAAGAGAGTCTCCTCAATCTTCTAAGCATCAGGGTTGCACCTAGCATGCAAATTCCTTCTTTAACGTCCAATGGAATGGTCAAATTCTGCTGCATTTAGGGGTCCAGATATTGCTTGTGTGGCGATATCAAAATAATTAAAATATGCTGACCCCTGGCTGAGGTCCAGAGGATCCAACTCACCTCCTCTCACCTCTCAGCTTCACTTGGCTGCACTCTACTACAACCTCATCATGACCTCAACCTTGTCATGTTGCACAACCACTTTCTGTGGCCCACTGGATGTTGAATGCTCCCTCCTAACCCTGTTTTATTGCAACCAAGGTCCCCAAAGAATAAATTTAAATTAATAAATCCATAACAGCGCTAAATATAAGCAAATGGGCTTTATTTTCGGAAGGAGACCAAAATATTGTAAAATTCACAGGTGAGGTAAGGGAAACGTATCCTCACTTGTTAAATAGTAGCCCTGCACGAGCTACACAAATTAATAATAATTTAGGCATGTCTGAGGCTTAAAAAATGCTGGCATTATGACTTTCATCTGCTGGCAGATTGAGGGAACCTAAATTAAATAAATTCATCCTAAAAATCGATATTTAAAATTTTCAAATGATTAAAAAGTGTAACAGCTCATCAATTAAGTCAAGTTTGGAAAATTGAAATCAGTAACCGTTATTATAGTGGATTCCTAAGTCCCAAACTTAGGAAATCCATGTATAATCACTGATAGTTACATTACCCCCTTGAAAATAGAAATCCCAGCACATCACCATGCAGGGTGGGGGAATCATGACCAGGTAATTTTTCCAATGGGTGGCTTTGTGAGAGGGAAAGCTCAAAGGGGTTGACCAGAAATCCAGGGTTCATGAAAAAAGTCAATGTTCTCCCTAGAGGTCCACTGATGGGTGCAAGAGGCTTCAACCACCAGCGGTCCAACTTCCCACCTCCAAACTCCCCATCCCCTTTTCTGGAAAGCCAGCGCAACAACAAAGAGGATTTGAGGGCTTAGAGCAGTGCTTGGGATACTTGACTCTATGTTTTCTTGCAAGCTGTCTGGTGCACAGCTTGCCATGAAAGGTTGGCTTGTGAATTCTACATTATTTTGGTCTCCTTCTGAAATAAAGCCCAGTTGCTTATATTAGCACCGGTATAAATTTATCAATTTAAATTTATTTGGGACCTTGGTTGCAATAAACCAGGGTTAGGAGGGAGCAGTTAAAGTCCAGTGGGCCATGGAAAGTGGTTGCGCAACATGACAAGGTCAAGGTCATGATGAGGTTGTATTAGAGTGCAGCTGAGTGAAGCTGAGAGGTGAGAGGAGGGGAGATTGGATCCGCTGGACCTCAACCAGGTGTCAGCATATTTTTCATATTTTGATATCACCCCACGAGCAATATCTGGACCCCCAAATGCAGCGGAATTTGACTGTTTCATTGGGCGTTAAAGAGGGGATTTGCATGCCAGCACAACCCTGATGCTCAGAAGATCAAAACCACTCTTTTCTGACATTGCTTGCATATGGTGAGGTGGCAAATAGAGCCTTAGGAGCCCATTTATTACAGACTTCATTTGGGGTCTGGACCAAAGCGTAGTTCTTATGGGTAATTAGTAAATTGAGGGCTGCAATAGCAGATGGCTTGGATGAGGAAGTAGTGGGCGCTTCAGGATTTAGGGCATTAACATAGTTATTAACTCCTATAAGTTAATAAAATACATAGAGGAGCCCAACTATTCTCATAAGTGGGTACCTTTTTTAGAACACTAAGTGATGAATTTTGTGCTTATCTCAACGAGATCTAAGAACCTTTCCCCCTCAAACTTAAGAGCTCATTTCTACCATGATAGGATAAATTTTGTGGCTTCTTATATTTGAAAGGGGGTAGAGATGATTCATGAAAAGAGGTTTGAATTTTCCAGTATTGTGGCAGTTCCACGTGGAAAAATCCTTCATTCAGATCCTGGGAGATTTGAGAGACCTTCTCGCTTGTATACAATTTAAGGTAAGGCACTTTGAGTAAAAAACTTGGTAATAACAATAGCTAAATCACCTACTTGTAGTCTTGGGCCGCACAGCATTTTTCATCAGTAAACAACTTGGCACCATTGATTATGTTAACCGCTGTTAATTCATGTTGTGCACTTTCTAGATGTTCTCAACAAAGTTGTCCACTGCTAGGATACTACTGCAAGTTTGGTACCAATAGTGTAGCGGGATTGTAACCCAAGTTAGTGTACATTGGTGATACTTCTGTGGATAAATTTAAGGAGTTATTGGACAATATTTGGGCCAAAGGAAAATCTGCAGCTCATGTATACTATAGGTGGTAGCATAGCATCAAAGATGCTGCTCCAATGACTGGATTTTTGTTCAATATGACAATCTGATTAAAGGTGGTACGCTGATATCCGCAGGGTTTGACCTTCAGCATATCAAACAAGGCCTTTAAAACCTCAAGGTAATCTGAGGCCCTCTATTGCTGATTACTTTTTTAGGTAAACCAAACAAAGAAAAAATATGAGACACAAACAGACGTTGAATCTCTTCTGCAGAACTAAATGTCAAGAAGGGGATGAAGATGGAATATATTATAAAGCAATTCACCACCACCATGGCTGCACCATACACTTTGGACTCTGGAGAACCCACAATAAAGTCCACTGGAATTAAGGTCCATTGCCCTTCTTCTTGGTGGAAAGGGTGTTAAAATCTTGGGCTTCAATGGCTCGCTTCTAGCCCTAGATTTCAACTGCACAGATTTGTGGATACTTTCGTTGATTAATAATATGAACTGTGGCAATAATAGTATGAAGATTATTATTAAAGTTGAATTCTAAAAGCCATGTTGAGAGTATTGTCCAATGTTAGACAGGTGCTTCTTTCTCTTGAAAATATTTTGATCTGGTAGGGAGCACTTTCCCTATTCCCTTCTTGCAGAGCCAAGTGGAGATTTCAATATTGCCAACCTAATAATATCTGATCCTTGCACTCTTCTCTTAAGAGTAATGTTAAAACAACCAATGTTTAAACAACTTAAGCTAATATCAGTGTAAATCTAATTTTATTAGGGAATTATTTGGGGTTTTTATAGTTAGAATTGGCACATAACTTTTCAGCTGTCTGATGAGGATATTTGTGCTCCTATACTGGTTTTGACCCTTAGTGTTAGGAACCAAATATCATTGGGTACCATTGCCTTGGGTTTTTTAGGCAGTGTAATCCTCAGGCGTTCAGTGGACCAAACAATTGATATTAGATACATGAAACCAATTGTTTTGGCTGATGACGATTCCACTCTTCTTCTGGCGTTTGAACGTTTGGGTAGTTTCTGATGACTCCAATCCATTCTGCTCTGAACGATTCCATATAATTTGAATATTGGGGATTATCCCAATATTGAATTATTGCTTAAATATCATTGGGGATAATTCCTGATGAAATTATCATCTGTCAGCGGCCTCAAATATCATTGGGGATGATGCCCGACAATAATTCATAGTTGGCAACTTCTAATATCATTAAGGATTACACCCAATGATATTCTCATCAGTCAGCCATTATTGCTGACCCTCTACAATTATAACCTAATTGTCAAATCTCATAATTAGTCAAATGGTTGGACTATGTGGTCATCTGCAGTTCTAAAAGGGTGTAAGGTACCATTAAGAAATTTTAGCAAAATTTTGGCTATCATACATAAACTAACTTTTTATCCAAGAGGAGAGATCCTTATCAAGACCATTTCAATCATGCCCACGTTTTATCAGGTTGATACACTTCTTCACGCCTGGATGTCACGTGGTGTGAGGATAATGATTTTCAATTATTACTCAGCGACTAAGGGCAAAAAACCCTAAACTTTGTTACAGAAATACATTACCCTGTCTTTTAGAATATATTATCCGGATGGAGCCTTGCCATAAACAGTTTTAGACTTAAGATTAAGACCCTCATCATAAGCTTCTTACAGAAGCCAACACCTCGTCCAGGAAAGAACCCTCTTCAGTTTAATATTTTTGAGTAGGAGGTCTTGGCCCTACATCACTGACAGGCTCCATGGCAGAGCTGGTAATTTTAGGTGGTTTGGCAACTCAGGGTTTGAGTTTGGGATGTAAAGTAGATGGAGATACTGCGGAAATGGCTGTGAATGGGTTTTCCATGATTTTTTCAGAGTGGATTACTGCAACTAGTTCAGAGTCACATAAAAAATCAAGCCTTATTGAAGGATTGCGACTAAGGATATCTGGCAAAATATGTATGGATCCCTTGACAAACTCATTTTAAAAATTAAAACTCAAAAGATTTTAATGAGTTTAGTTTGTCTGTAGGACAATTGAGAGGCTTTCAATAAAAAATGAGTGATCTGTGGTCAGTGCGCACTACCACTGTATTCTTGGCGCCCTTTTAATACTATTTACAAGGCTTCAGAGACCAAGCAACGGCAGCCAACTCTCTATATTATATGGCCCAAGAACGCTCAGTTATACTACAATTTTTGAAAAAACAAGCCACAAGATGTTCTTACGCTTCAAGGACTTATAACAAGACGGCACCAAATAAAGTTCCTGAGGAGTCACATGCCACAATAAAGCTTGTCTTCATCACAATGATGAAAAACAAGAGTAGTGATGAAAAATTCTTTTATTGTTAAAAAAGCCTGTTGGCACTGTGGGTTCCAAACAAATGGGCATTTTTGCCATGAGAGGGTGGATGTAAGGAAGATGCAAGCTCAGAGATGGATGATAAACTTCTTCATAAAGATAACAAATTCAATAAAAATACACAGTTGCTTCTGCGTCATGAGAGTAGTACAAGAGCAGATGGCATCAAGTCCTGAAGGTTCAATAGCATGGTCATCCTTTAGTACAGACTCCTAAAGAAACTGCACTTTATCCTTTTAGAACTCACATTAGATGGTTTTGCAGCTGACTCAACCTTATATAAGACTTAAACCATGGCCACCAAGTCCTTGGCATATGTTCAGCGTTAGAAGGTGGATTAAAAATTTTAAGCATATGTGATTGCTCAAGGGAACCTGAGATTTTCCAAAAGCCTTGTCAATGTGGCGCTGGAACACTGCTTGTGCGTTTTCAAGCCAAAAGGCATATCCTCACACTGATAAATTATATACCATGTTTGGATGGCGGTCAGTCATTCCTGACCAGACTTCACCCACACTTGGTGAAACGCGTTAACCAGGTCAAGTTTATAAAAAGACCTTAGACTTGGAAAATGGCTTGGGAAATGGCGACTTCCAAAGGGAGGGGATATGAACCTGATATAGTAATATTATTCAGGTGCTCATAGTCCACACATGGTCAGAGTATTGTTTAAGTTTTGGACTACTTCATATGTCTGGTTGATTGTCTGAGTCTAAAGCAAGAAATATAAATGCCTATTGTATGAGGACATTGGACCAGATGGTATTATTTTTAAGCTATAAAATTACTAAAGCTAAGACTTGAGGCTGTATTCTTCTGTCAAATACAAGTACAAAGGCTTCCTGCCCCAAGCTTTCAAATCATAAGTAAATTCTTGACTTAGTACAACTGATATGTATTAAATTTGAAACGCTTGTATATCTCAAAATAGAAATTAAAGTGTGTTTTATTGTATATTATTTACAAGGAAATATATAGGATTTGATGTTCACCACATCTTCATCCATGACACCTCGACTTGCACCACCACTTAACCAGCAGTTCACAGTGAAATTTTTAAAGGGTGTAAAATATATAGAGGCGTCCTACTGTAACCCAACTTGGCCCTGTGGTCAGTGTCTTCCTGACATAATTATTTAATCAAGCATCCCATTGGAAACTTCTTAATTAGGATAAACCTGCGCTCCTCTTGAATGACAGTAGTACACACCAAGTAAATCCATACACTAATTAGCAATTAAATTGATCATAACTTGATTGTTATTTAAAGCTAATATGACTTAACTGGAAATTCCCCTGATACTGGTTCATTATGTTGAATATGAATAGGTAAACTTGCTAGGCCGGAAATCTAAGTAACTCTTGTACTTAGCATATTTTCAGCTAATTTTTGCTGATATATTCGATATAAGGTATGATAGATTAGATGTAAACCATTATTATCATCTCATAAATCTAATATACCCAGTGATTCAGATCTGGTCAATCAATAAACACAAATCATCTGGTTTCTAGGCAAAAACCTGTGGGGATGAGATGTAGGAAGTTTTTCTATCATCTATCCCTTTTATAGCACGTTGTCAATCTATATCTTAAAGGTTTGATCCTGTGCCGTACATGGGTACACCAGCCAGTTAATTTTATTAGTATTAGATGTCAACTGAAAATTTAGGCCAAACTCTGAATGTTTAGTAAGAGTATTGTCATTTTCACCATCAAACACAGCTTTGTAAGGTTCTAGTATCTGTGTCATAGTAAGAAAACCATGTACAGCGTTTGAGGTGGAGTACTCCACTGTTGCTTCTACAGCGTTTCCTTTGATAAAAGTTAATAGCAAGTTAATTTCCCCAGAGTAGTATGTGTGGTGAATGCTGGCATGTTTCGTTTTAAGCCAATGCTTTCAGATATATGTAGCCACCAATCAAAGCCTAAAATCATTGAGAACAGCAACATTGAGATAACTGAGTAGTGGGCTAAAAACTCGTGTTCATGTGCTTAAACTTGAGAGGCTTACAAAGAGGAAGTGTGACCATAAGATGAGGAAAGAACCAATAAAGAGGGCCTCTTTAGTAACTTTAAGATCCAAAACCTGCACTAAACTCAAGTTGATGTAATTCTCAGTTGTGCCAGTGTCCACCAAGACATTTAATGTGGCTTTCCGCTTCCCAACTATAACCTGAAAAAGTAATATAAAGTAAAAGTGGTCATATTCAATTTGGTGAGAGAACACACATGGTTTTGGAATACCCCCAGATATAGGTGCTAATTCCTTAACCTATGGAAGATAAACCCTTGAAAATAAACAAGTTAGTAATAATGATATCTATATTTCTAATCTAACTTCCAGAACAAAGATTAGGTCCCAACTAACACTTTCAGAAATGAAAAAGTATTTGTAATTCAAAAGCCCATTTATAGGCTCTGAAGGGCATACAATTCTTATTCATGGATGCCTTTATATACCACCAGACATCCAAAATAATTTACCAGCTAGTAATCATGTCATCAAACGACCTGAAAGTATAGATACTGGTTCATACGACTATGTACACAATTGCGCAGATGACGCCTTGGAAAAACCCCTTTTATACCCTTGGGTTCAACTGATGATGATGGTGGAATTACCAAAATCCCATCTGAAGCAGATTTTCCCATTTGTATGACGCTTAGCAACGCAAATAATATCAAAATAGGAAGCATGTTAATTTCATAAACTTTAACAATCAAGAAAACCAATGTACCTGAACAGCCATAATTGCCACAAGGGTCATGAGAATAGCAGGAGCGAAAAAAGCATCAGCCCCACAGTCACAAGAAGACCCAAGTTCCATACCAATTAAAAAGGAGACCAAGAAAATCCCAGAGGATCAGATGTGGAGTCCTATGTCCTGAAACTAAGTAGCGGATACAGAATTGCCTTGTATGAAAATTCAATCTTTTATAAATCAAGATCTTACTTTAATCCCTCATTTCCTAATACTATATAAGCTTTTTATGGTTATATCAATAAAGTAATGTCATTCAGAAAATTTGCCTCTAATATTGTCACTTTTATCTAATGCTAATTACGCCAGATATATATCTTGGTTTAAGGCTTGAACTTAGCCTTTCTGTTGTTAGAAGAGGTTGAAAGAGCTTGGGTTTGCTTTTAAACCAGCACCTTTATGTTTTCCAAAGCTTCAACGTAGTTAAGCATGCTTGGAACTATGAGTAAAGTCCTATGTATGCAAGATGTAGACCCTCCAACTCGCCTGTTGGTGCACCCTGTGAACAAGTAAATAAATTATTGCAAGTGGTTCAACCCTTTTTATCAGCACCCCTTGAGGGAGCAGGACACTTTAGCAATACCTGGATCTCACTACAGGGGGCACCACTAAGCAATTGCGTTGATTACTATGATGTTATTATGTAAGTGTTTCATGAAAAAGAACTTCCAGAATACTTGACTATGGAGTTTATGTACTGAATGATTTATGAGTTTTATATGCATTTAGATTCTTTGAGTATTGAACTAAGAAGAGTCAGAGCGTCACCAGCACAGGAAAGAACTGGGGAGATGGATATGATTCAAGTGAGAAATAAGTTTAAATTCTTGGGGAGTGAAAACAACAAAACTATATGTAGTTTAACCGCAATTTTTACCAAGCTGGAAATACATGATGATCAGTTTGATCGATTGAAGCAGGACATGGACACCATGCAAGTGCAGCGTCTACCCCCTTTAAGACCGTTACCTACTTTGGGAGGATGCGCCACTAGTACTAACATACTGCAATGGTGCTACAACCTACATATCAGATTGAACCTGAAAAAGATCCAATTTTCGCCCATATTTTAAAACTAAGTTTACTCCTGTAGAGGGAACTATAGTCATATTCCTTCAGTTGTACATAAACAGCATGATGGAGCTAGTGACAAGAAGAAATCTCATTATGTACAGCGATGTATGAGCCAAGAAGCACAGGAGGTGTTTGAAGCTACACTTCAGCCACACTAAATTTGGTCTGGGGTTAAAGAGATCCTTAATGCTGAGTTCAGAAGCGCATATGATGTGAAAACTATGAAGCAATAATTCATCACCATGAGAATAAGGAAGTCAGAATCATTTGTGAACTACAAAAACCGGTATTACCTCAAGGCACAACATTTCTGGACTACTGGAGCCTTAGACCTAGTCACTGCGAAAATTATCTTACTTAGTTCTCTGGAATCACACTTGCAACTCCTGATGCACATGACTAGCTGTGAACCCGCTGAATCTTTAAAGGCCTCAAATAGGCTTTTATTGACGTTAAATCCTCTTTCTAGATGGAGTCAAAGCATCAGAATCAACAAAACAATCAGTAACGCTGACCCTGATAGAAAGGCCGTTTACATTGCCTAAGGTTGCAATTACAGGTCTAAAGATAACGCTTACCACCCCATAGAATGGAAGTACCCAAATTCAGCAAAGTATAAATGCAACAACTGCCAGCAATAGCGACACTTCTGGAGTGGCTTCCCTAATCTAAAAGAAGAAAATAAAGATAAACCTTAAGATAAGGTTGCAGGATCAGTCAATTGGGCTTTTACACCAAGCCAATGAAATCAATGATAAGTAACCTGAGTCACAGGTAATTCAGGATGCTATTTTATCAGAGCTCAAAGTAAGTGGTTATGCCTGCCTGCTTGACTCAAACCTAATAAAGCAAAGTTTTATCCCTAAGAAGTCTTAACTGGCCCAAGTTTCAAAGCCAACTTATATCAACATTATCAAAGATGGCGAGAATCTTGTGGTTTCCATGTTTAAAAAAACAAAACTATAAAATCACAAGTCACTCTAAGCTTACAAAGAGTCCTGCCTATCTGTGGAGCTAAGAGGATCCAGTCAGATAGTCAGTGTTATTCTTATCATGGGCATGACTATTGGTAAGGGAATAATAAATTTGAATACTATACACACAAGTCAAAGACTTACCAGTACTGAACATCAGCTCTCCAGTTAATATATGTCTTCCAAACTTATAAAAAGACTTAAGGTTTCTCATACATTTATTACCAGGCTAAATTCAGTACTTCAGGGAATGAGTCAACTAAAGCACAAGGAGCCTATTTTACATTGCCCTTACAATTTGGTCAGTCTTTTTTGTTCCATCCATAAGCTTGAGAATGACCATTATGATTTCCTTATAGAAACGCAGTTCCTAGTCAAGTTTGGAGTAAACCAAAGTTTTCAGCAAGACGTTCAGTGATTATATGTCTCTCTTGAAAGAGGTTTTTACAAATTTAAGAGATAACAACATCAATCTTAAAAGAAGCATGTGCTTGTTTCTGAAGATCCTGTTGGAATTCCTTTGCTAAGAAATGAATCAAAGAGGAATCAAGCCCAGAAAGGGAAGGTTGAAGTCACCGCTAAGATGAGTTCCAACAGGTGCATTAGAGACATGCAAGAGTTTCTGAATATGGAACATCTAGTACTAAAAAAAGAGTTTCTGGATATGGTGGGTTACTACCACCAATTTGAACCAAGTTTTGCATATATCACTAAGCTTTTTCGCATTTACTCAACAATGGAGCTCTATTTAGTTGGGAACAAGGGCAATAAGATGCCTTTGACCTGCTTAAACAGAACCTTAATGGAATCCTTTATCTTGATATGCCCATATTTCATGAGGACCTTTTAAGTGTTTACAGATTCCAAAATGTGGGTATGGGTATCATTCTAGCATACTTTGACAAAGGAGGAGTAGAACACTTAATTGATTTCTACTCAGAGACATTCATTTTTAACAGAACACAACTACATGGTTACAGAGTGTGAGTGCTAGCTGTGATATTAGCAGTACACCATTTACAGCCTTATGTTTACATTGTGCACTTCAAAATTATTCTTAATTACGCCTCTATGAGATGGTTAATGAACATGAAGGATCCCGATGGAATACTATAAAGATGGGCTTACTCAGTCTTAAGGCTACAACCTTGAGATCCTGCACCAGGCAGGAGAGAAGCATCTGAATGCAGATGTCTTGTCGCAGCTGCCCATCTTCCATTTGCAAGACCATGAGAGCAATAGGATCTATGAGCTTATAGAAAATCAGAAGTGGAATGGAGATGAAGACGATGCTTCTAAGAAGATACTGAAAAGCTGTTCCAGAGTGACGATGTTCTGAGGTGGACATCTAGAGAAACAAGTACATGAGAAATGGCTACCTTACATCGCTGAGCAAATGGACATTACTAGTTATGAAAAAGACACCATCTGGTAGGCCACAGACGGCTACAGAAATATTATAATATCTTAAGAGAGATATTACTTGGAGGCCATGCTGGACGATATCAGTCAGTATCTGGAACTCTGTGTTGAATGCGCTCAATACAAGACTTTCCTAAAAAAATTGTATTCTCCCTGTCCCTCTCACAGCGCCATTTCACAATGTTTCCATTGACGTTGTTGGACCATTCCCAAAATCATCAAGTGGTAATCAGTTTATAATTTTAGCAATAGATCGCTTCACCAATTGGACAGAAGCTGTTGCAACCAATTCATTTACCACAAGAGTTACTGTGAGGCTCCTGTACCATTGGATCATTACACGCCATAGATCAACTGAGATACTTTTTTCTAACAATGTAATGAGCTTTATTTCAGGTGTAATGAGACATCTGATGGACTTAGTAGGAGTCAAACAGCAGTTTATGGCGCCTTATACACCATCTACCAACACAGGAATGTAGATAGTCAATGTAAACTTTGTTTCAATATGGAAGTAGATTGTGGTCAACCAAAGATCCAAATGGGTCACCTTGTTGTCATCAGCCTTGTTTGCTTACTGGTTAAGCTACCAAACGACTATTGGCATGTATCCATTCAAGGCGTTATATGGAATAGAAGCAGCCTTACCAAATTTGTTATCTCCAATAATTAATGCAGATAGGAAGAATTTACCTCCCAGAAGATACAGGAAGAGTTAAAAGAAGATTAATCAATATTCAGTTGAATGTCAGCAGTAACATAAGGAGTTTATTTAAAAAGAATACCAAAGAGAGTGACTGAAGGCCCAAGTTGCCCATAACTAAGGTTGGACAGAAGGTGATGTTCTACCATATGCTTGGAGGAAAACCTGAGAAGTTACACGCCATATGGATAAAAACTACAACTGCTGTCATTAGATGAGGAAAGAGTTTGTCATAAAATATGATTCACTCAAAGTTATCTATAACTGAGTCCACGTCTGACCCAAAAAGTCTTACCCTAGGTCATTTCTTGGTGAGGGTAGTCTTAGAAAATGCCCAACTATAGGTTTAATTCCTCGACCTATAGAAGAAACCCCTTAAAACCCCACAGTTTGATGATAACTCATTGATAATAACAATCTAGCCAGCCATAATAAATAAAATACCAACTAGAATGGCCAGTAATTAAAATTAATTTGCAAAATTAAAGCCCCTTTTATGAGTTTTTTTGTACTAGTGGTGCCCAACCCAAGTGGGGGGTCATCCACGCATCTTTATTTATGGGGTGCTAAACAAAGGGATGGATAAGTAAAAAACTTAGCGTGCTGCTGAGTCATTAGCATAAGCATCAAATATAGAAGGGGAAGAGGGGGTGGGGGATTTTCATATGGCTCCAAATTTAGGTGGCAAGCAAAGGCAGATAAAAGGGGTGAGAAATCAGTGGTGTGAGGCAGAAGGAAAAAGAGATGAGGGCTCTTCTCATCAATGAGGAAAGCGGTGTGTATTGCCTCAACGTATTGGGAGAGTTGAAATTTAGCAAAGGTAATTAAGTCAGGCACACAAGCGAAGGATTATATTCATTAGCAGGTTTGGGGGTAGTTGGGGTCATAGAGTGAGGATCTTGCTGCAATGACGCACACGTGGCTATCTGCAAAAGCTATTCTTTTTTATATTTGGCATCCACAGGGAAATCTATAAGGAAGTTAGGAATAGGAAAGCCCTCCCAAAGTGCTCAATTGCCATGTGGAGGGCTTGGAGGAGAAGGGAGTTGGTGGGGGCAGCAGCTGCTTTGACAGCTTTTTTGGTTAATTTTTTTGTAAATTGGGACACCATTTTAAGGATAAAAATGTCTCTGGGTTTATAATTGGGGGTTGGGAGAAGAATTCTGACCTGTTAAAGTCAGGATAATTTACATAGGGGCAATCTGCATCATCAATCCATTTGAAAACCTCAAAAGGATTTGACATTATTAGCGCTGGGCCAGTGACAGGGGTTGGTGGATGGCATCTTCTGATTGGCTGCACACAGTGGACCATGGCAATTATGTCAGCGCATGAGCTATAAAATGCTCAGGAGTGGGTCAGGATGTCAAAAGTTCTCTGGGAAGAGTAATGGGAGCAGCACCTGTGGTAGTTGATGATGGGGAGGGAGGACCATTTCAAGCAAAAAATTTAGTAAAATAAGAAGTGAGGCTTACGCCAAAGGGAGGAGCAGTGGAGGCAGATTTGGCGGAAAGCTCTGAGCACTTGCCCTTCAAATGAGTGATAGTGAAGCACATGGGGCAAATGGTGCAGCCATTTTTAACGCATGCCCAGAAGGGATGATCAGGAGATTTATGATCATGGTGTGTGGGGTATTGTGAGGTGGGTGTCATGACAGAAGGGGCAGATTGTCATAATTGTGTGAGGCCCAGAAAGACGATAAGCGCCATTTTGCACCTCAAACTGCAGTATGGGGTCAGCACTGTAGGCAGATAAATTCTCTGTAAGCTCAGGGCAGAGGTATTTGGTGAGAGGTGGGAGGGCAAGATGGCAAATTGGACCACCAGTGTGGCCTCATCAGGCAAGTGAGTTCTAATCATTGGTATTGGTGTATTTTGTAATTTAATGGCAGCTGTGCTTCAGCCATGGCGTGGGCTTCACACAAGAAGCCAAGATCAAGGTACTTCTTGAAGGGGTGAAAATTAATTTAACTGGTGGTTTTGTAAACCACCATGGCCATCTCAATGATAGCTGCACTCTCATAGAGGTAGAGGTTTCCATATTCAACCCAAAGGCCAAAACGCAGGTTTCTCTGAGGGAGCACTAGGGCTTCTAAGCACCGCTTGGGAGCATGTGTGGTGGTGAGCTAGGTCCTGAGGTGGGATGTAGTGGTTTGAGTTAATTTCTGGGGCTAGTTAGGCCAGCCTAGGGGCATTTCAGTGGCAGCCAATAAACGCCAGGAGGCGGTGAACTGCCTCCCCATGCGGGGGCAGCAGAAGACAATCTTGTTGACAGGCTGGGATTGGCGCTGGCAAAAAGTGGTTGAATTTAAAAACTTTTTTATTAAATTTCAAATTTTGATTGCCAAAGTGATTGAAGCAAAAAAAGAGGTCTCCTCCTTTATAAGCATTATGAGACATAATTTCCTCTTTTAGGAGGCCTTTATATACCCCCTTGACCACTGAAATTTTTAATAGACAGTCAGCATGATGTCAGAGTACTTGAAAATATAAACTTTAGTCAAGATAATGTGTACTATGGCACATAAGACGCCTTGGAAGAATAGCCTTTTATACCTTTGGGTTTAACTGATGATTAAGTAGAATCACCAAAAACCCATCCAAAGAAAATATCTTCATCTGTTTGAAACTTAGCAATGTGAATATTACCAAAAAAGGAAGAAAATTACTTCACTAACGTTAACAATTAAAGCAACTAATGTACCTGACAACTGCAAGTGCCACAAGAGTCATGAGAATAGCAGGAGCAAAAAGAGCATCAGCCTTATAGTCACAAGCAGACCCAAGCTAAATACCAATTAAAAAAGAAGTTTAGAAAATCTCAGAGGATAAAAAATAGATTCCTTTGAGCCTAAGCTAAGTAGCAGATCCACGCGTCCTTGTGAGAAAAACTCAATTTTTATAGATCAAGTACTTACTTTGAACAACCTGTTTTCCCAATAACATAAATACTATTTATGTTTAAGTTAATAAAGCAACGTATGATATAAAATCTGAATTTACAATTATAATTTTTATTTGGTGCTAATGATACCAAATATATATCTTGTTTAAGGTTTGAATTTATATTTCTGTTGTTAGAAGAGGTTGAGAGAGTTCCAGTGCACTCATAAGTTTATTATGTTTTCTAAGGCTTCAACAAGGTTGAACATTCTTGGAAACGTGAGAAAAAACTATGAAACCAAGAAGTGTATTCCCCAATTTACATGTTGGTGCACCCTATGAACAAGAAAATAACTTATCTCAAGTGTCTCAACCCTTTTTATCTGCACCCTCTGAGCAAGAGGGCTACTTTGGCAATACATAGATTTTTGGTGTTAAACCACAGGAGGCATTTGGCTCTTTTTGTATCTTTTTAATATGAACTGAGTGGGCATAACTGCTGTCTGAAAATGAGATAAAGAATCCGCATCCAAATCTTATGGTTCAGATGAGGGGCGTATTTCTGACAGATCCTCATAAATTGAATTTTCTCTGATGCTCAGCTTTAATCTAAACTACTAAGGAAATATTATATGAGGATAAACTAGTTACTTTAGATCTACCTGGATTTCCACCATTTAATGGTTTTTTGTTGATATCTTTTAACATCTCCTTTTTCTCTTTCCTTTTTCCTCTTCTAATTCTTCTACCTCATACTCTTCCTCTTCCACTTCCTCTTCTTCTACCACTGGCTTGAAACCCCATGGAGGATGATAACTAGGAATAGGAAATATACAGGGTGGACACTTGGGAGGTTTAATCAGCTTGGAGTATCTAAAATAAGAGAAAAGCAAATAAAGCCACTCTGAACAGCACTTACTGGGTTGATCTACATATGTGATCATTGTAATGGGTGTAATGTGGAGAAAGAGTTGTTATGAAACTTTTATCAAGGTTTCTCATGTCACAAGTGACAGGGAAGTTTGAAGTGAACTAACCAAACTTGAGTGGTAAATCGCCTGTCACCAAATATAAAGTCTTTGAAACACTATGTAACTAGGAAATTTAAAGTTGGGTTATTTTGTTAAGATAAGTGCATACCAAGGGAATTTTACACCTTGTGAATGTGAGAGCTTCAGTAGCCACAATAACACAGACTATTGAGGTGCGCTTTATTGGTGTATATGGGTGTGAAATAGGAAGTTTACTTGTCATTTTGGGTTTTCTGTTTTCAGAAATTGAAGTTGTATTGTCACCCAAAAGTTCCCATTTTATTGTAGGCAATAAATGAAACCCTTGGGTAGTTTTAACTTTAAAAGAACAGGAACTGCAAATTTGTATAAAAATCAATATGTATAGATTAAAAATGAGAAATTTATAGGTTAATATTCTATTATAGACAATATATAAAACAACAACCCAAAACCCTACCATATGCAGGGTGCTGGGATTTAGGGTAGGTGGATAGGAGGGGAGACTTGGCAAACAAAGATGTCATAATTGGAAATTATTATTATTGGTGAGTTTTCATGGGGAGTTGTCCTGCGCAATTTGATAATGAATAAAAGCTGCATTCAATTGAACTAGTGTTCAAACAGGGTTTAAATTTCATTCTAGATTTCAGGTACCACTTTGCTGTTACCCAAAAATTAATTGGATGATATCCTGGTGCTTGCCTTTTCTGCTCAAGGTCAAACATATGCAAGGTTCATTAGCCAAACCTTTTGAACCTGGGGATACCCCAGTTATCAACTTTTTAAAAACGTGGGTCACCCTGTAGAAGCCCTCTGTTCTGTAAGTAGTTATACCCCTGCAACATTTATCCTGATATTTCAAAAAAATATACAAAGCTGATGATTTTCTAAATTTTATTGTTCTGCAGATTCTGAGAAGATATTTGGAGTAACCTTGGGAATTACACTGTATGTCAAGGAGAGAAAACGAGGTGGGACAGCTGCTATATAATCTCATCCAGGTTATTCCCTATATCAGTAAGACAGGTAAGAGGGAGAGCATTAAGGTTGACTCCTTTTTGGTTCTAAAGGGATGCAAAGTTCATCCAACTTATAAGCTGATTCCTGGAACCTTACAAATATAATAATCAGTATTAGCAGCTATTAGCAATTATAGATAATAAGGAATAATGGTTGATTACTCACTAGTCTATCAACTCTAAAACTCTAATCACCATTTATAAACCATTTTCCTCTCAATTTCATTTTTTAGATTTCAAATTCATCTTTTTGCATAAAAAATTTGCCTTTTTAAATTTCAATTTGATTTGTAAAAAGATGAATTTGAAATTTAAAATATGAAACTTGAAATTTAAAAAGATGAAAGTGAGAGTAAAATGGTATATAACTTACTTTAGCCTGTAGCCTTTGATAGAATCCTGGCTAATTGTAAGCTTGCTGGTGCTAGTTGGTCTCAGAATTCAACAGTACAGCAGTTGCCAGAGTATTGAAACTTATGACTGCTATTTTACAATTTTGGGGTAACTTTAATCACAAGTAAAAACAAAAAAGACAATAAAATTGGGATTAATATTAGTACTTGAGCTTAGTAAAACAAGAAATCATTATCAAATAACGCTTTCCTTTAGAATATAAGTTGGGGTCTAATAGTGATATGTGATGGATTTCACAATAGGCGTAGGGAACTGAATTTGTCTAAATGACAATTGAGTCTACTAAAATGCTTAAACCATTTTTCATCATAATATGGCTTGCTTTTAGATATTAAGTCCAAAGAGGGAATGACATATCCATGAGGTAGCATTTTATCATAGTTTACCCAATCAGCTATCTTATAATTATTTTCGCCTCATCCAGTTTCCAGAGGTCCTAGTGACTGGCTAGTAAATAGTTTCATTTCTTTAAACCTCATTGTGGGATCCATCGATGGATGCCACAAATTTTTTGTTAAAGTGAGAAATTTACTTTTTATATAAAAGTAATAAATAACGCTTTGTTAAAGTTTTTTATGTTTTTTATTGTTTAAGCGGGGCAAAACCAAGAAAGGTCCTTTTTTGATACTAGTATTTCCTATTTAAACTAGTTCAAACCCTGGGACCATAGGTATTCAGGACTAAAGTATTATAAAGCTGAGTCATCCAAATTAGGAAATATAGGCTCTCAGCCTATCAGATCAAAAAATAAATCTTTTGAGGCAAAACTGACCCATGTGGTAATGACTTGATAAATTGTATCCAATCACCAGCGAGTAAAATCTTCTCACCTCAGAAATGATCTGAATCATGTGGTAATGATTTGTTAATTTGCATCAAATCATCAGTGAGTAAAATCTTCTCACCTCGGTGGTGATCTGATTTGTGTGGTAATGAACACCTTGAATTTGGTTGAGAAGTCAAAGAAATTCTGTTATTAGTTCTTACCTTATTTAGCCGATTTTTGTTATAAATCATATTTTCCTGATAGCTAGGATTCCACCAAGAATCCAAAGTTTTTGCCGTTGGTACTCATATCATTGATAACCACAATATTATTTAAAGATTGGGCAGGTGTTGAGCCAATCATGGTAGCAGATTTGGGGGCATTCTTACCTCCAACATTCTTTTCCAAAAGTTGAGAAGGAGCATATCTGACATTGCCCCCTCAAGAATGTTGGGAGGAGTGTAGGATTATAGGAAACGGTCATGTACCCAGTTTATGGTAATTACTGTAGCCAAAGACTTTATAGAATACTCATTTCCTCTCTTATACGTGATGGTAAATGGCCCCTCCCAGATTGATCCAAGTTTGCCACTATGAGGAGTTATATGATTGTGGTAATATAAAACCCTATATGACACTTGGAAAGAAGGTAGAGGAGCTCAGAGCTCATTGGCAGCTTGGCCTTCTTTAGTAACCATTTTAGCTAGGTTGGTCATAGCCTCTGATTGAAGCTGAATGATGCGGTTAGCTAACCTTCACATGGCTTTCTCAGGTTCCTCTCCTCTAGAGAAGACATCCTTAGCTAAAAGAGCAGGTATGCCCAGTTCCCTGCCATACAAAACTTGGAAAGGGGACATTTTCAAAATCTGATGATAGCTTATTTGATAAGCCATAAGAGCGCTTGGGAGATAATGATCCCAATGAAGGGGATCAGACGAAGCCATTTTCCATAAAATAGAAACCAGAGTACCATTTGCTCGCTCCACTGTACCATTGGTTGATGGGTTATATGGAGCTGAGAACAGTTGCTGGGCTCCCATGGAAGTAGCCAAGATTTTAACTACTCTGGAGGTAAAATTTTCACCATTGTCACAGAGTAGTACTTGAGGGCACCCATGTCAAGTGAAAATATTTTGATGAAGAAAGGTGGCAGTGGCCTTAGCAGTTTGGGCCAGCAGCGCCACAGCTTCAACCCACTTCGTGAAGTGGTCAATGCCTACCAAAATATATCTGTTTCCACCTGTGGTTTGAGGAAGCGGCCCTACTACATCCAAGCTTATGGTATGGAACAGCTGTTGCGGGGTAGTTGGCTGATATTGGTATCTAGTCTTGAACTGAGACTGCTTCTTACACATAAGGCAAGCATCTAAGACTTCAATGATGGCTTCCATGATTCCCTCCCAAAAATATCAATCCTTAATCCACTCATAGGTTTTCTTTACTCCTCCATGGCCTAAAGTTGAATGAGCTTCCAGGATAACAGGTACACGTTCTGAGGGCTGTAGGTAAGGCAACCACTTCGCCCCCACTTGTTTACACAACTTCCCGCTTTCTACTTTAGTGTTACAGGAGTGCCAGGCCAACATCCTCTATACAGGCTCATCTTCATCTTCCCAGTCGTTTGGGGTCATTAAAAGATCATACAGCCGCTCCACTTCACTGTTATCTAGGTGGAGGATGGGCAGCCGAGTTAACCCATCAACATTCATGTGGCAGGTTCCAGCGCGGTGTTCAATCTTCATATCATAATGCTGGAGCTTTAGAGCCCAGCGAGCTAATCGCCCCGTAGGGTCCTTCATGTTTTGCAACCATTTTAAAGATTTGTGGTCCATAATCACAGTTGAAAGAGGTC
Organism: Massospora cicadina; assembly: GCA_022478985.1. Taxonomy (NCBI): domain Eukaryota; kingdom Fungi; phylum Entomophthoromycota; class Entomophthoromycetes; order Entomophthorales; family Entomophthoraceae; genus Massospora; species Massospora cicadina. The sequence goes on from JAKSZP010007942.1 coordinate 172,997, forward strand.
CCATACAAGAATGGGCGGTAATGCTTCACTGCTAGTAGAACGGCAAGACACTCCTTCTCGGTAACACTATAGTTGCATTCCACTTTTGATAACATCTTACTAAAATATGAGACAGGATGATCTACCCCTTTTCATCTAATTGGGCTAGGATGGCCCGATGGCGTAGTCTGAGGCATCAGTAAACAAGATAAACGGTTTTCCATAATCAGGATGCCTTAGGATAGGCCGTTTTTGTAACAGCATCTTCATTGTTTCATAGGCAGCCTTCTGTTCAGTGCCCCATTGAAAAGGGATATTCTTTTTTAGTAACTGAACAAGGGGCTCGCTGAGTTGGGCAAACTTAGGGATGAACTGATGGTAATATCCCATCATCCCTAAGAATACCTGTATATCCCATAGGTTTTTGGGAGGTGGCATTCTGGCAATCGCTTCAACCTTATCTTGTATGGGTTGGATACCTTCTTGAGAAATGGTATGTCTGAGGAAGTTTAATTTCTTTTGGAAAAAAGTACACTTTGAAGGTTTTAATTTGATAGTTGAGCGTTGTAAGTGTTGGAATACCTCCTTCAAATGATCAAGGTGTTCGTTAAAGGACTTTGAGAATATGGTAATGTCATCAAGGTAGACAATAACGCAGGTTAACTTAAGATCCTGCAAAATGTGATCCATCACACGCTGGAAAGAGGCAGGTGCGTTGCACAACCCTTGAGGTAATCGCGTGGGTTGGAAAAGACCTTCACTGCATATCAATCGCGCATTTCTCTTGATCTTGAGGAGATAAATCCATTTGCCAATAACCACTGGCCAAGTCCATGGCAGAGAAAAAGTTTGAGCCTGAAAGCTGGGCTAGGGCATCGTCAATGCATGGGATAGGATAGCTATCCTTTTTCATAAGATTGTTTTACCTGCGATAATCCATAACTATCCAATGACCTCCATTTTTCTTCTTAATTAGCAAAAGGGGGAGGACCAAGGGCTTTGCAAAGGAACTAATAACCCCGCATCTAATAACTGCATGAGTTCTGTCCTCATTTGTTGTTCCTCCACCTTTGACTTGCGATAAGGTTTTGACCTAATGGGATGGGCATCACCCACATCAATGGAATGGCACCAGCCCTTCATGTGGCCATAATCATTGTCCAACTTCAAAAATATATCACTATACTCATCTAGGAGAGTATGCACTTTCTCTAACTCATCTGAAGTCAGCTCATCTAAGATATGGAAATTTGGTAAGGTACATACCAGGTTATCTGTGGGCAGGCCTAAATCAGCCATTGAGCCAATGGAGTGGATTTGTTCAACTTCCTCCACAGGGAGTAAAAACCCTTGGCCCACCTCCTGGTGCTTTCTTACAATTATGTCCTTTTTAGTGAGGTTTCCCAACAGTAGAGTAATAGGCCTCTGATAGGCTGGGTCTAAAACGCCAGGCAATACCTGAGGCTCAAAAGGGCTAACTCTATCAATGCTTAAGAGATGTAATAAGCAGTGGCGTGGGATTTGGAGCGTGATTTTCATGTCAACCACTCGTTGTTCACCCGGCTTAATCACCACCTCATCTGCTGCATAAAATGGAATACCATCACTAGCCTCCACTGAATCAGGCAATTTCTTAGTGTTGCGCCCAGAAGTGACATAATGTAAAGACAAAGTGGAAAAGGGGTATTCAACCAGGCAGGTGTAGTCATTCTTGATGAGTTCTTTGTTGGATAAGACTAATGGAACTTTGTAGTTCATTAAAGATAGGAACCCTTGCTTCATGTTGATGATGCCTTCATATTTGATCATAAACTGAGTACCTATGAGCATATCATAGGAGTTATTATCTAAGGCCACAGCGGGGGCTGATAGGATAAGCTTCCCAACGCGTATGGGAAGAGAGGAATAAGTGCCAAGGGCGCGGGTGTTATTTGGGCCTGCAGTTCCAAATCTCCTTGATATAATCCAAGTCAGGCATCAATTTAATCTTTTTCATCAGCTGAGATGAGATTACATTCACTGGAGAACCTGTATCCAAGATAGCCATCACCTGACTTTGTGAACAACTACTTCAACCTTGGTAAGTTTGCTTCCAAAGTTGGCTGACAGCGCTAAGACCTCCTTGAGATGAAAAGTAGAGGTAATTTGCGTGTGGTCTCAGGGTGAGTCTCCAGAATAGACTGCATGGTATGCCCTCGCTGTAAAGGGCAAATTAAGCTCAATAGGAGCTGATCAGCATCGCTGGCTGTGTCAATAATTGCCATACAACCTATAACTTGGTGGAGGTAGGTATCCTCAGGTATGGTGGTTTCATCTACTACTTCAGCGTTTAGGCGATCAGGGACCTCCACTTCCGCGGGAGCTCCCAATAAATAGTACCCAACATCATCATAACCCCCTCAGAGTCAGCCTCAGCGGTATTCTCAACCATGGGCAAGGCTGCAATTGAAGTAGGGGAGACAGCCATGGGAGGTTGGGTAATTAGCTTCGCTTTAATTGGCATTTTCACAACCCCAGTAGTTCTGGAGGATATACCCTTAGGGCGCGCACTTGTTGGCTGAGCTGAAGGGGAAACCACAGTAGGGATCTCCACTTTACATAAATGAGAGATGTCCATTTTAAGTTGCACCAAAGAAGCAGGTTTTACAGGGAGAATAGGCACAGGTGGCCTCACTTCCAACGGTTCAATAGGCCGCAGCTCACCTAAAGGAATATGGGCGACGTCTAACAAAGCCTCTTTTATATCACGGAAGGTTGTAAAGTGGCGTTTCACTGATATGATATGCCTGGCGAGAGAGGGTTGTGAAGCTAACCCTGTTAATATGGCGGCGATAGCATCATCCAGGGTAAGCAGGTTAGATGTAGCCAGCCTTTGAGCAGTGAGATAGAAACGCTCAGCAAAACTAATGAGGGTTTCACCCCCATATATGGCAAGGCGCATGAAAGCCTGTTTTTCCCTGTATAAGCTCTGCTTGGATCCAAATTCAGCCAAGAGGGCCTTCTTAACATCTGGCCAGGTGTGCTGAGGATCCAGGTGAGGAACGATCAACTCTTGGGCTTTGTGGCTTAAACAGGGAAGAATGTACTGAACTTTATGTTTATCAGTGGTGCCATCCATCGCAGCTTCATAAACGTACAAAAAGGAAGCAATGCTCCCTTCACCCAGGGTGTATCTGTCCTTTATAGGTAATTTGAATGGCCGTTGCTCTAGATTTTTGAGATGGGAGAAAGAGCTGGCTAGTTGCTTCTCAAGAGCAACTAATCATGATTCAGGAGAGCTGCTCACGTTTACAGCCTCCATTGCTTTAATACTTTATTGAAGTATTCAGGGTAACCCCCTGTAGTGAGCACCAGTTTGTGGGATCCACCGACGGATGCCACAAATTTTTTGTTAAAGTGAGAAATTTACTTTTTAAATAAAAGTAATAAATAATGCTTTGTTAAAGTTTTTTATATTTTTTATTGTTTAAGTGGGGCAAAACCAAGAAAGGTCCTTTTTTTGATACTAGTATTTCCTATTTAAACTAGTTCAAATCCTGGGACCATAGGTATTTGGGACTAAAGTATTATAAAGCTGAGTCATCCAAATTAGGAAATATAGGCTCTCAGCCTATCAGATCAAAGATAAATATTTTGAGGCAAAACTGACCCTGTGTGGTAATGACTTGATAAATTGTATCCAATCACCAGCGAGTAAAATCTTCTCACCTTGGAGGTAATCTGACTCATGTGGTAATGATTTGTTAATTTGTATCCAATCATCAGCGAGTAAAATCTTCTCACCTCAGTGGTGATCTGACTCATGTGTAATGATTTGTTAAACAAATCATCCTGAGTAAAATAACCTTGGTGGTGATCCAACTTGTGTGGTAACAAACACCTTGAGAAGTTGGAGCAATTCTATTATTAGTTCTTACCTTATTTAGCCAATTTTTGTTATAAATCATATTTTTCTGATAGCTAGGATTCCATTGAGAATCCGCCAAAGTCTTTTTGCTGTTGGTACTCATATAATTGATAACCACAATATTATTTAAAGATTGGGCAGGTGTTGAGCCAATCATGGTAGCAGATTTGGGGGCATTCTTACCTCCAACATTCTTTTCCATAAGTTGAGAAGGAGAATATCTGACACTCATCAGGTCTATAAATGGAGGTGGTATTTCTTTAGGCAGCTGAACTAAATTTGAGTTAGTGCTTGGGTGGACATCCAAGGGAGTTGGACTTATATTATATTATCTCTTTTGCTTTTTCATTGGAGTAAAAAAGTTGCCACTATTATATTATTATTATCCTTGAGTCTTGTCAGTATTTTAGCCTATTAGGTTACATCACTATGGTGTAAATCCCCAAGGTTAAAGGTCTTAGTCTCATTGGCTTTTTGGAAAATCTATGCAGATGACTTTATATTCCTATGGCAATCAAGTTACCAAATGGCTGGCACCAATAGGACTTTTGTGGTTAAGCAGCATATAAATTATGTATAAACACATGGAAGGGGATCAACTTTTTATCAGTATTCTAAGCCTATTAGCTGAAGAAAGAGAAGAACCTGCAAACCCAGCCACTGTTAGTACCATGAGACTATATAGTGTTTTTTTAATAAACTCCAAAATTAATAAAAACCTGTTGCTATAACTTTGTCTCAATATATCTTTTAGAGTAATTTTCTCAACACAGTTTGCTCTTTATATTAGTGAATTTACCTGTGCCTTCAAAAATTGATGCCTAAGCGCCAATTTCAACAACATAAAGTTTTAACAAATCCCCAACTAAAAGCCATATTATGTCAAATTTTATATTATTAGAATTGTCCTGGAAATATAAACCCTAGCAATGCTGGGGGTTATAGCTTGTGAATTACTATATAGATATATCCTAGGTCAAAGTCACTCTTTTGTTATTTCCTAGTAGGTTTAAATTAAGTTTTTATCACTAGTAAAGGAAAAGTGTGAAAGATCGCATTTTTTAAAAAAAGTATTTGAGGTGGGTCGACCTTGGGACAAATATACCACACTGAGAATTTTCTAGCCAGTACAGTTTTCGAACTTGAATTGAACAAAACCTGCACTAGGGTGAAAGCAGGAGTTAGTTACCCTGCCAGGCTAACCACTCTTCGCATTTTTAAAATACATCATGACAATTAATTATAGTGTGGAATGGGCATCTATTCTTTGATTTAGAAATTTATAAATTAGTTGAAATCAAATTGGCTCACTAGTGGATGATGGTACAACCTTGCCACTCTCGCTTACCTCATCTAATAGGGATCCAGAAATTTTGATTTACCTGAATTAGTGCGTCGACATATGGTTGCAATTGGTTAAATAATTGGTTCATGGTAAATATCACCAACAATAATTTATATATGTTATGATTGGCTGGTCTTGATACAGGTGGTTGGGTGGTTGGTTGCCGGAGTTCATTTTTCTGGACATCAAAGTTGTTGGCTGGAGACCATCTAGTACTAAAAAAAAGTTGTTGGCTGGAAGTGGGAACTAAGATCAGTCGAACGCTGTGGGCGTAAAGCGAAAAATCGCCCATATCAATGTTTACGTTGGCATGGCAATAGAAAGTTTGAAAGGTTTTACTCGAAGCAGACTAGGCATATGATAATTAATATCAACTTAATCTCAGTAGTCCAACACTGAGGTAATGCGTGCACGAGGGAAAATAGTGGTGGGCTATGTTGGAGATGGCGGTGTCTCGAGGTGCGGCGATTCATTTTGAACCTTGAATGTAAAGCAAAGAACTGGGTCGGTGACGTCGGCTGAGACCTGATGTCAGCTCCTCATAGAGGCTTTGGGGTAGGAAATGAGACGGTGGTTCGCAGATTTACTACGAGCGTTGCATCAGTTAAGGCGATCTTGAATGTAGAAATAAAAGCATGTTTATAGATTAAACTGATTTTGGACATTGGTACAGCGTCTTTTATAGTTTATGATGCAAATATAAAATTAGCCCTTAAAAAGAAAAGCATTAGATAAATTCTGCCGGTGTAAACGCGCCAGTGCCAGAATTGATCGTTTTGTTGACGGGAAGACGCGAGCGTACTTACCGAAATGGATCAGCTCTCTACGCTAGTGCGGCGGAAGGCGATACTTCAGATATTGAATTTAATATATTAAAATTTAGAGTTTTTGTCACATGATCCTGTCGTTGGGTACGCGCTTTCTTTTTGTAAATCTAAGAAATGACCAAAAAAAGATTTTGCTTAGGTCAAAGTAATATAATATGCTAAGACAGCTTTTGCTTATATAATTATCGTTGTTATTAGAAGTGGAATACTTTGAGTATAAGGTTGTAAATTAATAAAGTGGTGTTATGAGTCCAAACTTTTTAAAGTTTATATCAACTTCTAAAGAAAAGATACTATTTAAATGTATTGTACTATCTTAACTTGGACAACTATGAGTTTGCTTAAATTATTTAGTTCTTTAGATAGACTAAATTAATTTTTTAAATTAGCTCATTTTTAATTAGTTGTCGCATCTTATTACACCATAGTATAATTTAGCTAAACTTATTTATCCAAAGAATAAACCATCCTAAAAACTGGAAATGGTTGTTTGAAGTTACTGAAGACAAATACAGCTTAAGATCACTATATCCCCCTTTAGGTTGGAACCACCTAGTGCTAAAAAAAGACAAATACAGCTTGAATATTTTTAATATAAATAATAAAATTTGGCTTGATTTAAAGATAATATCTAGTGCAATTTTTTACCCAAGATTGAAAAGTAGACTTAAGATAGCTAATACTTTAATGCTTATAGCTATATAGTAAATTAAATAAAAAAATAAGAAGCAATCTTTTTATTAAAAAATTGTTTGGGCTATAGTTATGCACAGGACTATCTTGTGCTATGTGTTTCTCTGCATCCTGCACCCTACCCCACACTCCAAAGTCAGCACCAGATTTTAAAATATCCCACCATTTAGGTTGGGACAGCCTAGTGCTAAAAAAATGTCCCACCATGCCCTGAAGTCAAAATTTATCAATAACTTCAGGGTGGGGTAGGATATAAAGCTGACATGATGTATAGTTAGCATCCTAATACCTTAATTTCAGTATCTTGGGACCATATTCCTATTGGTAGTAGGAGCCTTAAGAGGCCTATCAACAACAGTGAGGCTACAATTACTAATATATAAGGGTGAATAGTGGTTATCATTCAGGTTCTTGAAATAAAATTATAATTCATTTGATAAAGCATTCCTTATTTTTTCAGATTATCTGTATTTTATATCTTATCTGTCAGTTATTTTTATTTGCTTGTGGGATAAATTGTACCTGTTCAAATTATGCCATCAGATCCAAGTGTAATTTTGACCTCATAAATAATGCCTTTGGATGAATTCAAAAGCAAGTTTGACGCTCTTGGCCTGGATCCCCATCTACTTAATAAAACACACTTACTGATATAATGACTGACTGGCTGGCTGGCTGACTGACATCTGAAACCTTCGAGTCTGATAGGGACAATCTATTTGGGTGAGTGGGTGAGAATTGGCAAATAAGATCAAATCTGAAATTATCGAGCCTGATGGGTTCAATCTATTTGGGCGAGTGGGTGAGAATTGGCGAATATTATCTAATAATTCACCAAATTGCTCACCTGAAACTCAACAAAAATCAATAATAGTTTAGGTAGATTAAGTAGTTAGGATAATTAGCTCACCAGCCACGAGGGCAACAGCGAAGCTGTTAGTCCGAATGGCTCGAGAGTAGTGCTGGCACAGCCTATAGGCTACAATGTGAGCTTATCATCTGATAAACTATTTACCGTAGCGAAACACGGGTATTTGGATGTTAGGGTTATATATTTTAAAACCCTGCATAATTTGAATTTTATTCGAGGTGGGTTGAACTGGGGACGATACCGCACCGATTAGGGAAGTGAAGAAAATGGGAAAGGAGGATAAAACCCGGAAAACCTCCATGCGCGGCGTATGATAGGCCAGGAACTCCATGAACTGCCTTTGCTATTCGCTATCTCGGTTCGGGGCATTGGTGCGCAAACCAACACAGTCAAAATCGTCCCCTACTCAAAGTCCATTACTGGGATCGAACTCGGGAGGCAGTACCCTGCATAATTTGGTTCACCTAATTAATAAAATACTTTTGGCAAGTTAAGTAAAAGTTGATTTAATAGTTAGGAAGATATGTCACATACTCAATGATTTTAAGTATAAAGAGATGTTTCGGGTAGCGGATTGGTGTTATTTGATTGATTCGATAGGCTTTTTTTATTTGGCCGAGTGGTTGATGGCTTTTAATCAAGTTAATCGGACACAGTTTAGCTTTGAGGGGTGATTAGTTATTGGTTGTTTTGATAAGTTCAGTTAGGTTTACCGGAGTGGTTGGTGATTTTTGGTTGATTCGATTGAGCAATTAGATTTGGCTGAGTGGTTTTGTTTATCTATAATATAAAATCTAAATTAATAAATTGAAAATCTGAAATTTTATAGACACCGTAGAGAAGCACGGGTAAATCGGCTAGTTATCTAATAATTCACCCATTGCTCACCTAAAATTAATCAAGTCTGATAGGTTCAATCTATTTAGGTTAGTGGGTGAGAATTGGCAAACATTATCTAATAATTCACCAAATTGCTCACCTGAAACTAAGAAAAATCAGCGTTAGAGTTATAAATAGATTATTAAAGATTAAGTAGATTAGGATATTTGGCTCATGTGTAGTGCTAGCACAGCCTTTAGGCTGTCAGTGCGAGCTCATAAACCTGAGCAACGCCGGGTAACACCGCTTGTCAATGATAAAAATTTATCAGATCCCTATTTACCCCCCAGTTGTTTATAGTAATTTACTCAAAATATACTACCTTATATTATATGCAGTTTTTTGCAAGTTTTTTATTTTACATGAGAATTTTCAGGAATAGTCCATAGGTTGAGCCCGATTTCTTGCACTGATTTATAATTAAGGTACAGTAAATTAATTTTAACAATTATTTTACTAAAAATAAACTAAAGTAGAATATAATAACTATTTAAATTTAAAGTATATACCACTTGTATTATATAGTTATAAATAGTATGACAATCAAATTCTTTAGCATATTTCAATTAGTACTAATAATTCGTATATCAGAAGAATATGAAATCAGACCCCATAATAAAAGTTGGATCCAGCGTTATTCTATGAGTAAATCATTAATTGGCAATACCAATAGTTTATATACTTTTATTTATTCGGGGAAGGTCGACCAGGGGACAAGCACTTCTGATATAATAGTTTAAATACTAGAGTATTATTTATAAACTTTAAACCCCCAATTTTTTGCTTATACCTAGAGGAGACTCTATCAAACAAATTTCCAAGGAATATAAAATATAACATTTTAACTACCATACTATTTTCAATAAAAATACCCTCACAAAAATAAAGTGAATTTAAAAAGTATTTACTATTAATATTTGATTCAATCATACTTTTAGTGATTACTATTTCATTGATGTATAAAGCCACCCCTTTAATTTTAGCCTTAAAAGAAGTATGCCATAATTCAACCACTAATTATGATAAAGATATTTACTAGTTAAGAAAAGGTTTACACTTATTTGTTTAACTCTTTAAAAGATTGTACCAAAAACTTTATTTTAGCAGCATAAAAATAATATTGATAATTGAGGCAATATAAAAAAGCTTTTATTTAACCAAGGCAAGCTGACTAGGGGACAGACAATAACAAAACTAAAACTCTAAAAATTAACTAAAAAACTAAAACATGAATTGACCACCCTTTTTGGGCAGTGAGACATAAAAAGAAATGAAAAATTAACCTACCAGATGGCACAGCGGTGAGCTGCTTATCCTATCATGGTGGAGGGAGAGGGGGGATCAGGTGGGTCATCATCAGGCTCAGCTTTGTAGAAGTGGAGCAATGCTGAGAGCAGGGGAGTTGAGGCATCCTTGAGATAAGGGTCAAGGTGAAGTAGATAGTTGTTGAGATCAACAATTTGGGCCTGGATTAAAGCCTCTATGAGTTCAGCAATGTGGTGTTCAGCCTGGATGTGGGCATCAAGAAGTTGGTATATCTTTACAGTATCTGCTCTTGTGGTGTGTTTGGATGGGGAATAATCTGCCAGTTCAGTGACATGCTTGACAGCGGTGGTAGCAGTTTTATATAGTTGTTGGATTTTTTTGCTGTAAGAGGAAAATTAGAGGGGAACAAAGAGGGGTGCTATTGAGTAATTGACTGGACCTAATTGTTGGATATTGATAGGGACATAGTAAAGTTAACATGCTTAATTTATTATGGATCATATTGGATATCAGTGATTATGGATCAGAAATATCCTAAGCTTATGCAAAGCTTGGGATCCGCAGCCTAGCAATTTCACTTAATAATATTTGACTATCATGACATGGGCTCGAGGGCTTTGTTGGTTAGGTCAAACTTAACATTAAGTTTTGATTTAATGACTTGGGCACATGGGCTTTGTTAGTCTATGTCAAAATTAGTTTTCAATGTCAGTCAAGTTTTTGATCAAAATTAATTACTAATTAGTGATATAAATTGCCTTGGTATGTGCTGCCAATTGCTTGTGAAAAAGAATTGGCTCAGCTATTTGCAGATGCATCTGAAATGCCATCTTGAGAATATTGATGTTATTTACACTGACCCTGAGGCCATGCGAGATGCCCTGAGTCAAAGTATTTTTAGACCCTCAAATGAATATTTTACATGTTCCTTTGGCTGAGTGCCAGAAATTAGACATCATGGGTAAGATGTGGTGAACATCAAACCCTATAAATTATCTCTAAATTGATAATATTAAAATACAATCAACTATTACCACTAGATTATAGTTTAATTTATAAGCTTTTTGTGTTAAATACTTTAAATTATATTAAGTTGAAGATTTACTTGGGATCAGTAAGATCAGGGCAGCGTGCCATTGTCCAAGTAATGACAGGGGAATACAAATTTGAAGTGCTATTACCAAGGAGTTATATCTTGAATTATAGTCACCATCTAGTCTATTGTCGTCATACAATGGATGTTTGAAACTCCATCACACTTTAGAAGAAGAACAAGCCATTGGAAGAGGACCAAAATTCAAAAGGTGTGGCCCTTTTTTAACTTCCATGACAGATTTTGCACATATTTTGTGGGTATAGGGATTATTGGGATAGACCAACATGGCCTCAACAAAGCTGGTGGTAACTTTGGAAAAAGGTGACTTTGGGTTTGGGGACATATCTGTTGGTAAGGGCTGAGGCATCAAAGTCAGAATTCAGATAAGGGGTTAAATCAATTGGATAACTTGGTGGTGAGACAATTTCATCAGATTTGGTCACTAAATCCAATAAATTTCAGAGATTTTGGTTAATTCAGGAAGGTATGGTGGTAGTGTGATTTTGGTTGGGTAGGTTTTAAAGCAGAAAATTTTCTGGATTGCACATGGTGTCATGGTCAAGTGACATCATAGTGGGGACCAACCGCAAGGATAAGGCTGGGCGCCAGGAGGCCCAGAAGGTGAAGCTTCAAGCCCTCCCTGACCTCAGGCACACACTAGACCAACGCTGGGTACAAGCAAAATATGCCCAGGTTGGTGCTAGTGAGGTGCCTAACGCCCAGCCCCTTACATTGGCCCAGGCGTTAAAACAGACAGTTTACATAATGAAAGCAGATGGTTCAATTCATTAGTCAAGGAACAGGGTTTCAAAACCTGTTCCATTTACAAAATCACATGTTTAAATCCAACTTCAATCAATTACATGAGTGAAGTCAGTTTTGGCATATTCTACTAATCTGGATGGTAGTGTGTGCCTATTGGTGGGTCAGTGCTTGGGCCCACTTCAGTAAACACCAAATTTCCCTGACATAGTTTAATTTTGTTTCCCTTGACCAACACTCCTTGTTGGTCAACTTCCAAATAAACATTTTTTTCCATTTTACATTTTATTTATGATATTTTGAACGCTCCTGTGCATGAACCTCTTCAAGGAAATTTTCACACTCCATTAACCTTGCTATTTTAAATACACTCAAGCTATCCCCTAGTGCACCGTTGGTTCACCCAGGTTCCCTCCAACCTGAGTCGCTTATCCCCTTCCTCTTTGTGCACCACGTCACTTTTGGTGGGTCATTTATTATAAAATACGCACTTCTCTGCCTAAGTTGTTATTGCTCCAGCACCCTCTTCTGGGCTCTAATCACTTTCACACTAACAGCTAGTTCCCTGGCGTTGGCCTTGTGCACTGTGCAATACCACGCTGGGAACAGGAGAGGTATAGACACCCTCCTTACATTAGTCGACCAACCACTTATATCTATATGTACAAACTTTTTCCATGTGGAACTTTTCCAAAGTGGAAACAGTGGGCGCCAGCTGTGGGCTTTGGCTGTGGTTAGCCGCACCGCTGTTTCCTCTTTTTCCTGAAGGTTAGAGAAACTTATCATTATTATAGTTGCCTCCAACTGGAAAGTATCCACCCTTCATGCTTGTACCTGGTGGATACAGACGCTTCAAGGTCCAAAAGTCATTATTCCCTGACTTTCCACCAAAATTATCAATTTCAATTTAAATAAATGAGTTTTACATTGACAGTGCGTTCAAACAATGCTGGCAGAATTGGTGAAGATGGGCCTGGGGGTGTTGGCCTTGGAAATGTCAGGCCTTCCATTGCAGTTGGGGGAATAGGGTTATTTGCATCTAAAACGCGTTTTATGACGTAAATCATATCAGACCTCTGAGCCATTTGTTAGCTTTTATGGCTTGGATGAGAACCCTATTCCAGTATATCAAATAACCCCTGAGAACCCTTTTTTGGCCCCTACCATGATCTGTGGCACTCAGGAGGTTGAGAAAGAACTTCGTTTTAAATATGATAAAGTATATACCTGCAGAAGGCATGGTGGGGTATGTGGCCTCAGTAGTAAGAGTGGCCAAATATCCCTCCCCCTTCTATAATTTCAAAACAGACCTTGATGGTGTGCTAGTGCCAAAGAATGAGTTTGTTGGTGATGTTCTGGCGCTGCCTGTTATTAATCAAAACCATTCGGTGTTTTTTCTACTGTCTGCTACCCTTTCATCCCCTTTAGGGAAATTCAGCACCACTGTACTGGTGGATACTGGCACCTCTAATAACTTTATGGACCAAAGCCTAACTGACTACCTTGAGCTGAGTTACTTGCCATGTGGTATGGTTAGGGGAGAGGCGTACCAAGGTATTCCCACTCTGAATATTATGGGACAGTAGACTATCAGGTTGGCAAGTACCACTTTTCCGATCACTTCCAGGCTGTCAAAAACCTCTTGTTCCCTATCATTTTGGGAGTGGAGTGGTGGCGGAAGTTTGACGTTAAAACAACTTGAAAGAAAACACCCTTTCCCTAACATTAAAAAGGTTGCACCCTAGTTGTTTCTTTGTCTAAGGCTGACGTTCAGGGCGACTTGCCCCACTAGCCCCACCTTCACTTTTATAGCCTTGCCCCTTTGCTGAAGCCCTCGGTGGAAGTTCCTATCCCTTCTTGCTTGGAGGGTTTGGGACCCTCTTTTGATGCAGCATCCGCCAATGCTCTCTGAGCACTCCAAGTTTGATTGTGATTTCAAGCTCACTGTGGATCTGGTGCATATATCTTCCCCCATTTACCCCTTAACTTCCCGGGAGGAAGAGGCGTTGGATGTGTGGGTGAAGGAACAGTTAGCCAAAGGTGTGATTTTTCAGCGTACTTCCCCTGTATTCTCCCCACTTCTCTTTGTTGATAAGTCTGATGGTACTCTACGCCCGTGCATAGACTTTGGGAACCTCAACAACATCACTGTACTGGATCTACATCCCATCCCTTTAGATTCTCAGATTGCACGCTATGTGGAGAAGGCTTAGGTCTTCTCCAAGCTGGATTGACTCAATGCGTTCAATCAGATTTGGATTAGAAAAGGGAAATAGTGGTTAACCACATTCCGCACCAGAAAAGTGATCTTCCAGTTTCAGGTCATGCCCTTTGGGCTTAAGAATGCCCCTGCTATCTTTCAACGCCGCATTGATGCAGCGTTGGGGGACTTGTTAGTAGTATGTGCGGTTGCCTACGTGGATGATCTCCTGGTGTTTTCCCCTAATCCAGAGTCCAAGCAGATCACCTTCAGCAAGTGGTGGAGAGGTTAAAGGCAGCCAGCCTTACACTGAAAATTAGAAAATGTGAATTCTTTAAGTCCCAGGTCACTTTTCTGGGAAACGTCATATTTGACCAAGGACACATGATAACTCCAGACAAGGACAATGCTATTCGTAAGTGGCACACCCCCACCCCAGTCAAGGAATTGAGGAGCTTTTTGGGGGCGTGTACATTCCTCAAGAAGTTCACATCCAATCTTTCTGAGGTAGCAGCTCTCTTATACAAGGCTAGCGGTGCCATGATGCCTCAGTGGTCCCCCATTTTGGAGGATGCTTTCCAAGCAGTGAAGTGCACCCTGTTGTCAGCGTCTGTTCTTTGCCATGTTGACCCTTCAAAGGATCTTATTGTGTCTACTGATGCCTCCAACTTCGCCATAGTGGCTGCCTTGTTACAAGTAGGCAAAGATGGGATAGAGCATCCGGTGGGATATTTTTCTAGGAAAATGTCTTTGCCAGAGTTGAATTACGCCGTTTATGACAATGAGTTACTAGCAGTGGTGGAGGTGCTGACATATTGGCGTCACCACTTGCATGGCTATACACAACCGTTCAGCATATGTACAGATCACCATGCCTTGCTGTACTACCGCGCCACTCATGTCCTAACCCCATGGCAGACCTGGTGGCATGTGACTTTTGCTCAAATTGCCTTTTCTTATGAATTCACCAAGGGCAAGAATAATGTTTTGGCAGATGCTTTAAGCCGCAACCCTGCTTTAGCTCCTGATCCAAAGGAGGTAGAAGTCCACAACACACATTTGATGATTTCTCCAATAGAATCATGTCTCAACTTTCTCTCCTCTGGCCAATGGGCCAGCGCTAGCACCTCTACGCGGAGGAATATGGTATGTTCAGAAAGGTTGTCCTTTATCAGCCTCTGTAAGCTAGATATACTATGGTACTCGCTAAGAGCGCTTTAAATCAAGAGGATCTATCCAGGGGTTATCATGTAAAGGATGAGATGGTGTGGTTTCAGGGGCGCCTTTGGGTACCTGCCGGACCACTGCGCCTAGAAATTATCCAGGACCATCATGATGGAATCACCATTGGTCATCCTAGAAAAGCAAAGACCTTGGAATTGATATATCACACCTACAATTGGAAATCTTGCCTGCTCAGGTGGGGCGGTATTGTAAAGAGTGTTTGATCTGAAACAAAATGAAGCCAAATTGGCAAACTTTAGCGGGGTTGTTGGTATCAGTCCAGAAAGCTGAAGGGCTCTGGACTTCTCTATCAGTGGATTTTATTGTGGAACTACCTGTCTCTGATGGTTACGATGCCATCATGGTGGTGGTGGACCATTTCATGAAGTTCACCCACTTTATTCCTTGCAGAACGACAATAACTGCGGCTGAGATGGCTAGGATTATCATCACTCATGTGTTTGCGCTTCATGGGGTTCCCCAAGAAAGTATCAGTGACGAGGGACCCCAGTTTACCTCCATCTTTTGGGAAGAGTTGTGTAAAACTCTTCAGATTCGCCCTTGCCATTCAACTGCCTATCACCCCCAATCAGATGGGCAGACAGAGCAGTGAACCAGTGCTTGGAACAGTTTCTGCGGTGTTACACTGCCACAGATCATTCAGACTGGGTTTCTCACCTCCCTATGGCCCAATTTAGTTACAACAACACTATGCATTCTTCTATCAGTTGTTCCCCTTTTTTCGCCAACCATGGCTTTAACCCCGCCTTCAACATGGAGCCCAGCTGTGGTTCTAAGGTTGAAGCGGTGGTGGACTTTGCCAAGACTATCAAAAAGTCCACCAAGGGGTATCCACAAGTTTGGAGGTGGCAATACAAGTGTATAAGGAGAACGCTGATAGTAAACGCTGAGTGGGTCCCACGTATAAGAAAGGGGATCTTGTTATGCTTGATGCTCATAACATTCCTATCAAGCAGCCATGAAAGAAGCTGGGACCAAAGAGGATTGGCCCCTACTGCATTGTTAATAAGGTGGGCCATGCCTCCTACCAGCTAGATCTTCCCTTTTCTTTTGGATCTTCTCTGTCTTCCATGAAAGCAAATTGATGTTGTTTGAGGGCCCCCCACCAGAGACTCCTGAGGACTATCTCGTGGATGGGGCGCCAGAATGGGAAGTGGAAGAAACAGTTGCCTCCCGCCGTTTAAAAGAAGGCTTGAGTACCTAGTATCCTGGAAGGGTTTTGACGCTGCATAGAACAGTTGGGTTCCAGCGCGTGACTGTGTGCATGCCCAAGATCTGATTGAAGCCTTCCATGAGCATTTCCCCCAGGCTGCTGGATCTCAACCCAAACCAACCGTTACTGCCATGAAGTTGGCCCCAGCCCACAAGAACTTTTCCCTTGCGCAAGCCCCTGGAGGGGGTTGAGCCCTGTTGGGAGGAGAGGGTAATGTCATGGTCAAATAACATCATAGTGGGGACCAACCCCAAGGATAAGGCTGGGTGCTAGGAGGCCCAGAAGGTGAAGCTTCAAGCCCTCCCTGACCTCAGGCACACACTAGACCAACGCTGGGTACAAGAAAAATATGCCCAGAGTGGTACTAGTGAGGTGCCTAATGCTCAGCCCCTTTATGTCAGCCCAGGCGTTAAAACAGACAGTTTACATAATGAAGGCAGATGGTTCAATTCATTAGTCAAGGAACGGTGTTTCAAAACCTGTTCCATTTATGAAATCACATGTTTAAATCCAACTTCAATCAATTTAATGAGTAAAGTCAGTTTTGGCATATTCTACCAATCTGGATGATAGTGTGTGCCTATTGGTGGGTCAGTGCTTGGGCCCACTTCAGTAAGCACCAAATTTCCCTGACATAGTTTAATTTTGTTTACCATGCCCAACACTCCTTGTTGGTTGACTTCCAAATAAACATTTTACCCATTTTACGTTTTATTTATGATATTTTGAACGCTCCAGTGCATGAACCTCTTCAAGGAGGTCTCGCGGTATGTTAACCTTGCCATTTTAAATATACTCAAGCTATCCCCTAGTGCACCGTTGGTTCGCCCAGGTTCCCTCCAACCTGGGTCACTTACCCCCTTCCTCTTTGTGCACCGCGTCGCTTTTGGTGTGTCACTTATTATAAAACTTACACTTCTCTGCCTAAGTTGTTATTGCTCCAGCACCCTCTGCTGGGCTCTAATCACTTTTGCACTAATGGCTAGTTCCTGGCGTTGGCCTTGTGCACCGTGCATGACCACGCTGGGAACAGGAGAGGTATAGACACTCTCCTTACACATGGATACAATTCTGACCCTGATTAGTTGGCATGGGTGTGCATTGGACAGCTTGGATTTGAGGTGCTAGATTTTGCTTCTGATTTGAGAGCATGGCCTGTGAGGGTGGGGGAAGCCAAAATCCCCACTTGAATGCTGTTGTTGTGGCCTCATGAGTGGATTTGGACGTGTTCACAGGGTGTAAATTATATTGGCATGCCTTTTTGGTGTGGTCCAATTTATACCAAAGGGGGTAAATTGCGCGACTGTCATTGGTGTGAGCCCAAAGAAATGGTCATGTGCCAAAGGGATACAGGCACATGGTAGGAATGTTGGGCCATGTTCAGCTGGTAGGATAATGGTGGCCATTGCCTGAGGTGCCGCAAGGCGTTCAGCACCACTTGGAACAATGAATTGGAGGATAGGGTTTTTGCCATATGTGGCCAACCCTAACATCAACTCCTCATAGAGTGTTTGAGGGGGAAGGTGTGAGGGGAGGTTTGCAAAGGTTATCACAAGTGTGGTATCATCTGGGAGGCGTGTTCAGGTGGTGGTAATAGGGGTGTTTATATAAATTAATTGCGTAGCTGCTGCAGCGGCTGCAGCCTCTTTGGTGGGAATTCCATATCAAAATAGCCCTTGTATGGGCGGAAGTCAATAAACCCTGCTGGTGCAAAAGTGGCCACTGCCAGCTCAATTATTGCTTTGTCAGCGTATGGGAAGAGATGTCCATATTTGATGAAGAGGCAAAAGTGAATATTGATTTGGGGTAGGGCTAGGGGATGGAGGCAGGTTGGGTGGTTTCATGCAAGGTGGAGTGCTGAATCCCTTGGGAGCATAGTGGCCAGATGTATTTGGCGGACTGGATGAGCCAGTCCGCATGCATTTGCCTGCTGGTTGTAAACGCTAGTGGGTGGAGCACCGCTGCCCCATACTGGGTCAGCAGGTGGTGGATCTGAAAACATAAATTTAGATATTGGTGCGGTGAGGAAGTGGTGAAAATTGAATTGTTTTTCTAAAATTGCTTGAAATTGATGTTAAGTGGAAAGAAAAGTATTATTTAAAAGCTAATATTTACATTTCTAAACTATAGGGGTGTAGTCTCAGGGTGCTGAAGTAACTTGTTTTTAGGAAATTATGGCTAGATTTCCTTTTAACTAAGAAAAACTATACCACCTTTTAAAATTATTGAGCTAATATGGTTTCTCTTTGTCCTGGAGTATGCAAGTGTAAGATTCCTAGCTAAAAAACTTTTCTTTCTCGTTGCAAACACTTTTGCAACCCATTCAATTCAAGACTAAATCTAGTTTGATAATCTCATAGAGGGGATTAGTCTGCGCCCATGTCTGGGAGCAGTTGGGCAAGCAAGGCAAGAGGAGCAGGCGGAAGGCCCGCAGCCTCTAACATTTGAAAACGCCCTGGAGAATCCAGCAGAATAGAAAAAAATCTAAAAAAACTGGCGGTCACAATTTCCCCGGAGATACTCGCGTGGCAAGCATGATGCAACCAGTACATCAACACGCCACATTCTCAGCCACTTTTGTCGGTGGAATTCAGAGTCTGTGTGTATCTGGACATCCAAAAAACGGCCCTATGGGAAAAATTTTGTGAAGATGTATACAAAATTTTCCCAACCGCGGTGTACATTGCACCTCACTCCATGTCATGTGGTTGGCTGGACCTAGGTTTTGAAAGCAAAATAGCAGCAGATGAGGCTGCAGCGGTGCGTATAGTGGTCAACCTCCCTGAAGGGCAACAGGTCGTCGAAACTAAATGCACCAGATGGACAAAATCAAACCAAATTTTCCTCACGTTTGACTTTTTGCCTACTATGGTAAAATGTGACATTTTGGAGCAACACCTGAAAGATGGTCTCACCATATATGGCGAAATAAAATCTTTCGAAATGCAATGTTTCATGCTGATGCCACACCTGTGCACTGGCAAAGCCATCGCAGTTCTGACCCCAACTGAGGAGATCGCGAAGGACCTAACCCAGATCCTGCACTCCACCTTTATTGACATTGCAGGGCACACCACCCACCCATTCTGGGTAACCGTGGATAGCGCGCCCCCCATTTGCACCCACTGTGATGCGTTCGGCCATAAGGCGCATGCATGCCCCATCAAAGAGGGCGTCACATTCCAAGAGCACCCCTTGGCGGCCATGGCCAGCAGAGAGGCGCACTATGAACCAACCACAAGCACCAAGGAGGCTTTCCCGTGGGGAGCACAAGGCTGCTACCTATTGGTAAAGCCCATCTCCCCCCAGGAGTGGAAGAAGGCCAAGCAGGCCCATAGGACCGCGGCCAAGGAAGCGGCCAAGGCCACCACCACCATCCCACACTCACAACGCCAGGAGGACATGGAGATCTTCGCGGTGGAAGCAACTTGGGAATCCATCACCCAATCAGATTGGGAGGCCCATGCCAAACAGGCCACTCAATCCGAGGATCCGATGGGAGATTTGATCTCACCCAATTGCTGCACCCAAGCCCCAGTTGAAACTGACTTGGGACCTATCCCAACTGAAAATTTTTTTTTGCCCCACTCGACGGTGCACCGAACTTATCCGCACCGCAAAAAATTTGTCCGACGTCGGGAAAACAAAAAGTGAAGGCCAAAGCCAATGCAACTCTTTCCACAAAAATTAACAAAAACTCCAATAGCATTGCTGCTAATACCCGCACTGCTGTGAAAGCCCGTGGGGACCTGGAAGAGGCTGGTGGGCCTGGGGCCCACCCCCTCACACCTAAGGTGCGATGGGGGAAACCTTCACTCTAGGGATGCTGAATATCGCCGGACTCAAGGCCTCCCCATCCTGGGCTAGGAAACTGAGTTTTTTACAAAACAATTTACCTGTGGATATCCTGGCCATCCAGGAGTCCCACTGTCCATGAGGTTCCGAGGAAGCTTGAAAAACAATGCTCCTACCATCCCTATCCTTTTGGTCAAAGCACTGTGGGGTGCTAATTTGGAAAAACAATTTTTTCAAATTTACATCTTCAGAAACATTCCTAAATGGCCGAGTGCTCATTGTCACCTTCTCATGGGCTGATGTTGCACACACAATCATCAACATTTACGCCCCAAATGGTGCACATGAGCATCAGGAATTTTTCTCGTCGGTCAAATCCCTCCTGCTACCCCCCAATTCTTTCCTAATTGGCGACATGAACTGTTGGCTAACCTCACCAATGGACTGGTGGCCGCCCTCACCCCACGCCCCACAGGGTCACATAGAATTATGCATTCTAAAAGCCACCCTTGGGTTAATGGACGCACTGCCATGACATGCCCCACTGCTCAAAAACATGATGCGTCCCCACGTCCACAACGGCCAATTAAGGTCCATGACCCGCATTGACCTTATTCTAGTGCTGGCAAAATTCTAACCCCACATCTCCCACTTCAAAACAACGAAAATGGAATTCTCCGACCACCGACTGGTCTTGATAACATACCACTTACCCGTCACAGTTGCAAAGGCCCCACATTGGTGCAAAAATATGCCCCCCAGAGCTCGCGTCGCCAGGATTTTCCATGTGGGTGGAAGAGGCAACTTTAGCAAAATCATTTGTTGCACCATTTTGCGCGGACCCCATTTCCACATGGGCAACTTTCAAAGAAGACACCATCCGCCACTATCACCATCTCTCATCCAGACGCTCATGAGCCACATCGGCGGTTATATCACGCGTGCTGGCGGAATTAGCCCACTTGGAGTCCAACATTCCAGCCTCAGGATATAGCCCTGCATGGGGCCAGAAGTGGGCGGAGGCAGCCGCCCACCTCAACGCACTTGAAAGGCAACACAAACATCGGGTTTGTGTCCAATACAGGGCCACATGCATCACTAAAGGCGACAAGTGCACCGCATACTTCTTCAAAAAAATTCTTTGCACCACGCCAGAGCGTGGCCTGCACACAGGTGCAAAAATCGGATAATTCTATTGTGGACACACTGGCCGAAGTGGCAATCGAAATGCAAAGATTATTACTCCAAGTTATACCAAGCTGAACCAATTCAGCTGGCCAAAATGGCGGAATTTCTTGATTGAGCTCATATCCGCACCATTTTATGATACCCGGAAATAATGAATTTAATTACTCTGAACAAATTATGGAATACCATTCATGGTGCACAAACCAAAAATGCCCAGGCCCAGATGGCATTCCATATGAGTTCTACAAAATATATTTTAAATATATATCCCCATTGCTGCTAGCCTCACTCAACCAAAGCCTGTTGGAAACGTGCCTCCTACCAGGAGGACATGAGGCCTTTACGGTCACACTCTTCAAGAAAGGGGATAGGCTAGACTTAGCCAACTGGCGCCCCATTTCTCTAACAAACACAGACACCAAAATTTTAACCAAAATTATGGCTAACCGTTTAGGGACTGTAGCATCTGCCACCATCTCCCCAGAACAATTTGGTTTCATCCCCAGAAGGTCAATTTGGGATAACGTGCACTCTGTAGCTAATGTGTGTCAGTCCACAGCCTCTGGGGCACTTGTTTTCTTGGACCAACAAAAGGCCTATGATAGAGTAAACTGGGAATACCTTAGGGCCTGCCTCCAACAATTCCGCCTACCTCCCCGCTTCATTAACTGGGTGATTCTACTCACGGAATCTGCAACAATGGCTGTGCGCGGCCCAGGTTTCCTAACGGAAGTAGTCCATCCTCAAAGGGGCCTGCGACAAGGGGACCCCCTGAGCCCACTCTTATACAACTTCAGCCTTGACCCACTACTGCGAAATGTGAATGCCCAACTCACTGGGGTCCATGTGCCAGGCCAAACCCCAGTCAAGATGATGGCATTTGCAGATGATTGCATGGTGGGGGTGTCTAATAACAAAGATGCACGCGCGCTTGAAGCCCTCATCCAGGAATATTCCCGGGTAAGCAACGCGGCACTGAATGCCTCCAAAACCGAAATCATCCTCCTTGGTCATTTTCAGAACTGCTGGGCCCCAGCAAGTAGTTCCCAACCCAGCCCATCTGCTCGCCCACGTCCACGCCTTACTAACTCAAAACACACCGCTCCACTGGTGCTCCCCTTTGTGCCACGACCTACCATAGGACCGGTACGCCATCTGGGAGTGTGGTTGGAGGCAGGTGGATACACATCAGCAGTAATGGAGTGCCATATACTGGACAACGTGATTAAGCGAATCGCCTCTCTCAGAGCCCACCCTACTACCCTCACTGGCAGGGTTGTTCTTGCCAACTCTATGCTCCTATCCAAAGTCTGATTCGGAGCCCATGCCATCCCCTTCTCCCCAAGCTTCTTCAAATCCCTGTATGCTTTGCTACAAGGTTGGCTTTGGTCAGGCCGCCCTCCACCAGTATGGCTAGAGGTCATGTTTGGCCCTCATCATCATGGTGGCATGGGCCTACTTGACTTCAAAGCCCATGCCGCCAAGATCCTGGGCACCTGGATTGCGGCTGTCACTGCTCCTACACTCCCATCCCAACACTGGTCCCGCGCAGCCCGCTCCAACTTCTCCCGAGCCTTGGGCCTCAACAATCCATCAAACCCCCACTCCCTGATGAAATACCTCGCATCACACACATCAGCCACAGGTCCTCACGGGACCAAAACCCACTACAAACGAATCCTACTCTCCATGCGAAGTGCAGAGTGGAGAATTTGTATTAGTGGACATACAACCCAAAGAGGCCGCCCCTCTCCTCAGTTCACACAAGAGGTACAGGGGCTACCCATCCATGATGGCGTGATCCCCATTTGACCCCAAGTCCTATCCAGGGTGGACTACCTGACATGATGGACATCCCTTATTCCACTGAGACCCAAAAGACTATCTGGAAATATGCACACCATCCTCTGTTGCAGCCTCAAGTCCGCTCCCATGTGTGGCGCTGCCTGAGGCGGGTGTATCGTACAGCTGAGCGCTCTAATGCTTTACACTCATCCTGTGTCGTGTGTGGCCAGTATGGAACGCTGTTTCACCGCCTGGAGAAGTGCCCCACCTCTAAAGTAATATGGCGCGAAGTCCAACGTCTGCTAGGCCAGGATCAAACACATCCCTTCAGTCTGTCAAGAGATATGTTTGCTTCATCAATGGCCTCCCCCTCCCACCCTTCCTCCATGCTCTGGTGGTTGCAATCGCCATGTGGACTATCCACACGATTGTCTTGGATGCCATCGCTGGATCCATCCCCACCCTCCTTGAAGCTGTCCACAGATTTCCGGTCTCATTTGGTGGATCACTTTCAAGCGTGGATGTTTGGATATCTCCCACCGCGTTGCCGACAGCTGGTCTCCTCCTGGTTCCCAGTCTGGTTCATCAAATCAGACCCCTTCATCCACACGTGCTCAATAGTGGCTACGTCCCCTACACACGTTCCCTCCCCCTTCCCATAAGTGGCGTTCCCGCTGGCAACAAGAGATAGCATCGCTTCTCTGGGGTGCCTCCCCTGGTACTAAGTTTTGTCTCGTCTGAGTCATATTTGGAAGTGTCCGTCCCATGGTCGGCCTTCCTCGCAATAAATGAAAAGATTCCTAGCTAAAGCGATTGAGCTGGACTAAACCTTTCACCTCTTTAGAATAGAAAGAGATATAACCCTAGAGTGATGCCATTGATCCAATTAGGGGCCCTGGGACAATCTTTGGATGAGCGTTGAGTAGATTCTCTCTTCTTGTATGACTTCCCCCACCTTATAGCCAACTACTAATCCCAAAACCTTTAACATTTTTGGATCAGCAGAACAGTACTTGCAGAGAATCAAATAACTCAATGTTAAAGTTAAATTTTCATTTAAAGGTAGCACAACAAGAACAACACCCCTTCCAGACATAGTGCTTAAGTTGAAGCACCCTCAGTTGAAAAAGTTGATACCTGGGGTAAACCTGAGTGAAAACATTATATTAAATGAATTATGAATAAGGCCTAAGTCATACAAAAAAGGTAAAAAATGGGATTAAGTCAAATCACTAAGTTCAGATGGTGGCAAAGCAGAACTTGAAATAAAAAATAAGGTTCAAACCCTTCTTAGGCTTTCCTGGATGAATTTAATTGTTTGATGCTTTATGAAAACATGACATTTTTAAAACCCATGTAAATCCTTCTTTTGTATTAGATTTCAATTTTGGCCTTTATAAGGTATCTAAGCCCACCTCCCCCTACCCCAACCCTAAAAGCCATCAACCTGCTGATATTAGGGTGATAGTTTATTTTTCATATTTTAATATAATAAAACTTTACCCAACCCTTCAATTTATAATTTTTATCAAAAATCTCCCATGATGTGTTGTTAAAAGTAGGCTATGAAGGAATTATACCTGCTAGCTCCAATTGATTGAGTATCTACAGTAAGAATATATGCTCAAATTGCTAAAATAGTTTACTTTCTACTAGAGATACCTCCCTTTCACTCTCTTTTGTGCAAAAAATCCAAACTTACTCCCCATTTTACATGTTTCAACCCATAAAGATATTGTTTCCTTGTATTCAGTGGTTGCCGTTATGATTGTTCAAGCACCTACACTTACAGCTCAATTTTATTTGGGCACACTTCAATCCTACCACTAAGTTTTAAGCACCTATTCCATCACTACAATTTAAATTTAAATTTCTAGACCCTTTCAAAAATGAAATCTATATTTAGCTAATATTTTACTACCTTACAGGTTTGTTTAAGCCAATTTTTCTAGTAATTCAAGATAGGGAGGTATAATCCATCAATAGCCCTTTTTACTTTCTTATATTATCTAAGGTGAGAATTTTTCCCAAGCTAAAAAAGTTTCTCATATTTCTCTTATCCCTTCCCACAGGTGAATCACTAGAAACTAAGGTTGGCAGCATATTTTTTGTGGATTAACAACCTGTTCTTTGTTCCTTAGAGGTTTAAGTATTTTATTTTGAACTCTATACTCTCTTCACATTCCCAAATGCTCAACCTCAAGTCTACTAGTAGTAAGTATCTTTATTTATTTCTTAGCTCAACCTAGAAAACAAATTATTGGGGTTTTTATCTATGCCTTCTACTATTGTCTCTATATAAACTAGCCAGAGTATGTCCCTACTACTTTAAAATATGTTCACATTTCTTTAAAATAAAAATTGTTTTAAATTAGTTATTATAATGATTTTAAACTGTATTTTAAGAAAATTATAGCAATATAAAAAATTAAAGTTGTAATGAACAGGCTTTCTACAAAATACAACAAGTAATTTGGTAAAAATAAGAACATTTTAAATATGAATTAATAAATCATAAGATTCTTCTGTTCTATGCACTAAGGGTGCAAGCAGCCAAACCTCCTTTTATGACTATGACAAGATAATAATGAACAGTTACACAGTCTACCCATGTGACAAAATATAAAGTGATTTCAAGGCTTGTGCTAAATTAACACAATTAAATATTGTATTCTATTTGCTTTTAATTAAAGTGATTTATTATAAGAAGTCTAGGATAAATTTGCTAAATTATATACTAAGTATAGATTGAGAAAATAAAGTTATAAATACACTTTTCATTTCCTTTATATTAAAGGTATATTCATTATGGTTTACACCCCCAGTTTTTGAAAAGTAAAGCAAATTTCTTAATATATGATTTAAATTTGATATGGACACTGTCAGGATTTCGCCAAATTCATTTCAGAATATTCTACTTTAATGATTCCCCTGGCACTATCAGAAGGGTCATAATTAGTCTAAATTTATTGAGGTTAATAAGAATGATCAGTCTCATCCCAATCAAGGGATAGAAGATTTTATTGCTCAGCGATTAATTAGCTCAAATAGATCCCAAGACATTTAAAAACATATAAATATTCAATCCTTCCAAAAATAAAAATTAGGTTGATTTTTAACCTGTTTTTGCTTTATATATCGCTTTTTTGGAGAATCCATATAAGTAAATGTTGGGATTTTTGCCCATATTCCCAGCCAGCTAGATTACCTGGTGTCGCTAGGGGAAAATTCCCTAAGGTGAAGTGAATCAGAAATTGGTTGGCCCAAGTTTTGGAGGAACTACATTTGGGGGATTTTGGGATACTCACCTGGTCATATCCATCAGGGATCAATCTGGATGAATTCCTAAGATCTCATTGGGTGGAGTGGCTGACGAAATAGGGGCATCTGATAGTGATTAACTATCAGGTGTATCAATTGGGATCAGTTGGGTTTCATCACCAACTGATTGAGAATGAATAGTGAGTTGTGAGGCGAGTGATGCCACCTGCAACTAGTGAGTCGATCAGTTGGTGAAGTGACCTGCCATAATGGGTGATAAGTCCCATTACCTAAGCAGGTTGCTAGCCAATTATGGTTGGTTCACTTGGATCAAGAGGAAAACATTAGGGACACGTTTTCTGAAGCTTTCCATTTGAGGTCTCAATTATGTCCAATGACAGAATCCTAGCCAGGATGGGGAATGTTATTGCTGAGATGAGGAAGGGTGATTCAAGGGCAATGGCTGTCATTTCATTGAAGAGGTGTCAACCAAGGGTTAGACAGCCAAATCCCCTACTATATAACTTCCTAAGATTTACTATACTAAACACATTATTATTACCAAGATTATCATTACTAACGTTTTTATCAAAGTTATTATCAATGTTATTATCTACAGTAATATTGTCAATTGGGTGATATTAGACTATCAGCTTCTATTGTGTCATTCCATCTCAAGGATATTATTGCAGAAGGTAATAATTGGAAAACTCTAAGAGAGAAGAGTAGAGATCTTAGCGGGGATCTAGAGACAAAGGAACCACAATCAGGGATAACTGCCAACTGTGTGTTGGGCTGAAAGAGACTGTCACTGGGGTATCTTGACAAAGATCTGGTGGACAGGAATATAGGGAACAAATCCTTTACAAGTACAACTTGCAGAGTATTTATTTGGAAGTATTGGCTGAAGCATTGGGCCTAATAATAGTTCAAACTCAACTATGGGCAATAGTCTCCATACTATCATCAATTAATACATTCTATATAACGTGACGAAGTGCACAAGGAAATTGAACCTGTGCAGTAAAAAGGTTACTGGGTTGATGACCAATAATCAATTCTAAGTAAATGTTTAAGTTGGTGCTCACTACAGGGGTAGTTGATTAAAGAATCTATTATAATGTTGTATAAAGAAGAAATGTGCAAGCTGTGGACTGAGGTCGCCACTGTGAATCAGAATGCCTTAAACTCAGTGGACCATTGGGAGTTCACAGCCTTGGAAGAACGAGTCACCAAGGTGGAGGAAGGAGTAGAAATGTAGCAAACTTCAGGAATGAGTTACTTGGCAAAGTAAACTCGCTGAAGAAGAAAGAAGGAGACCTTGTTTGAGAGGTCCTATTCCTGAAAATGGAGTGAGAAGTGGATCACGTTTTTTAAGAAAGTTTGGTGCAGATATTGAGAAATCAATAAAAGAAGTGGAGGACTTGAAAGCCCACAGATGTGCTTGTGAGCCCAATATGGCCAGTGATGCCAAAGATAGAAGTCCTCACATGATACTTGGGAAGTCGAATACCCTGAGAAATATGTCACCAGCCTTTAATGCCATTTTGGAGATGATGCCTGAAGTCACTCCACAAGTTAGCCAAGTAGCCAAACTAAGAGAATCAGCCTGAAATGACTCAGAGGAATTTAGAACAACACAAAAATTGCCAACATTCCATCGGGATAATGCCCCAGCGTTTTTACAACCATTCAACATGTCTATGAATGGATACGGGGATTGTCAAAAGGCATTGACAGTCATGAACTGCCTAGACACCGACTGTCAGAACCTAGTGTTACCCCACCTGGAGGGGGACAGCTGGTCATATGCCGAGGCAAAGGCGGCCATAACGAAGGAGTTTGGGAGTCCAACCCACATGTCAAAACACAAGCAAGAATTTATGGGAACTCAATTCCATAAAGACAAGTCTCTTGCTAGCTTCGCGGATCAATTTTACCAGGAGTCACAGATCCTGGCCAGAGAAAAAGTGTTAGATGACTTTGATGCTAGAATAGCTTTGTAAGCGGCCCTTCATCCCTATCACAATTTGCATTGAATGATGTCTTCCATATTTGTGATGAAGATAACTACCTTGCAAATGGTAGACAACCTGAAGATTTTGAGAGCGACGTTTGATGCCCCAAATAGAAGCTTCAAGTCTAATCCAGTCCAAAAGATGAATCCCATGAAAGGGAAACAAAGCAGAAAAAGAGGCTACCAACCAAACTGTGCCAGGAAATAAGCCTAAGGAATTCAGATGGTTAAGCAAGAAAGAGAAGGTCTGCTTTCAGTGTGGCGGGAAAGGACATTTTGCTGCACACTGTAAAAAGCTGAAGGATCAGATTAACATGGTCCAGGCCAAGGAGACAGCAGTCGCCAAGGATTCAGGAAAAGGGCCCGCTGCCTAGACAAGGAATAGTCTAGAGCGGTGGAGAAACCTGTTCCTCTGATATCATGAATGAAGTAATAGACATTAGCAATCTGTTCATAGATGACGAGAAGGATCAGCTATACCAAGTGGTCAACATGGATGTGAATGCCATGACCAGAAGCGCGGTGAAGAAGATCGACCCCAAGATAATTCAGGAAGTTGCCCGGCCATACGCCCAACAACTGGCGGAGAATATTAAAACCACCAAGTCCTGATGAGTTATCAGATGCCCAAATAGTCAAGCCTTTATTTCATTTATTGAAGGATCCAAAAAAAGGATTCATATGGAATGAAGAGGCCTGGGCTTTTCTTTGGTGAGTTATGCCAGTATTGATATATTTGCCAATTATAAATTCCAAATTTTGATCAGGAGTTTATCATTTAAACTGATGTTTTATTGACAGCAATTGGTGCTGTACTGAGCTAAGTAGATGAACTTTGGGATGAGCATCCACTGGTATATGTGAGCTGGACACTCTCAGCCGCTGAGAGGAACTACACCATGACTGAGCGGGAATGCCTTGTGATCATATATGCATGCAAGAAGTTTTGGGTGTATGTCCACAGAACGCACTTTAAGGTGGTGACGGACCACTCTTCGCTGCGTTGGCTGCACAATCTAAGAGAACCAGAAGGACAACTGGCTCGATGGGCACTTAAGCTTCAGACTTATGATTATGAGATAGTCCACCAAGTGGGGGCTTCTCACCAGAATGCGGATGACTTATAACCGTTGCCAATGGTCCAGTTGGTACACCCACAGGTGCATGAGATATTCCAAATAATGGTCAAAAATAGAATTGGGGATGAGCCTCAAGAAATCCAAGGTGCGCTTCAAAAGTGATGGAAAACACTGAGACTATGGATGAACAAGTATTCAAGACGATCAACAGGAAGTGGCTATTATTCCTGAAACCTTCAGAAAGAGCAGCAATAGTACAAGTGGCTCACAAGGTTGTCAGGAATGGAGACCTGAGGAAAACAACTGACCATATTCACCAGTATTATTACTGGGAATCAATTAACTACGATGTCACGGATCATCTGGCTTGTTGTGTGGAGTGCCAGCTGCACAAACTACATAAGAACACAAATGGATACTGACTGGTCTGACCTGGATTTTCCTGGCACACAGTGTCCATTGACATGATGGGACCACTAGCTATGAGCACAGGGGGAGTCAAGTACATCATAATAGCCATCGACCATCTGATGAGATGGGCTGAAATGAAAGCCCTAACCAGAGTTGACGCTACCAGTACTGCGAGATTCATCTTGGATCAAGTAGTATACTGTCATGGATGTCCGCAAGTCCTATTGAGTGACAATGGGACCAACTTCACGTCTCATGTGATCCCAAGGCTAAATGAAATAATGGGGATGTGAGGAGTCATGTCAGTACCACACTGGCCAGAGACAAACAGACTGGTAGAACGGGTCAATGGGACACTGGATGCGACGCTAAGGAAGCTAGTTGCAAGGAGAATTTCTGCGTGGGGAACATACCTGAGTTTGGTAACATTTGCCTACAACATTAGTCATCATATAGCGATGGGAAAGATGCCGTTTGAATTACTATATGGGAGGAAGGCCGCGTTGCCACCAATACTATATTTGGTAGTGGAACCTATGTCAGGGATGAGTACTGAGCAATACTTGAACCAACTGACGAGTATCCTGATCAATATAAAATTACAAGCATTTGATACAACCTTGAAGAAAAGGATATGAGCGAGATTGACAGATGACAATAACTGACTGGCATTGGAAGGATATCAAATAGGGAAAAGAGTCACCTATTGTGATATGCATGGTTTCAGATGAAGAAACAAATTAGATGCATTGTGGTCAGGTCCATTTGAAGTAATTGCCAAGACGATGACTGATGCTTATTCCATCAAGAATCTCTTGGATGAAAGAATTGTAAATCGAGTCCACGCTAAGTATCTAAAGCGTTGGATTGAAGAAAAAAATAAAAGAGTTCCCAAAGGACCAATGAACCATTAAGTTGGTCATGTCCTGATGATTAGGTCAAGTCTGAAAAGGACCTCTGAACCAATCTAGATGGTTAAGTCCGAAAAAAGGACCTCTGAACCATGGAAAATTGGTAGGTATAAGTACCCAGGACCCAGTTAGGGGGAAAAGATGGACCTCCAAACCAAAACAAGGTCAAGTCCCATAGGAAAAAAGAAGAATAAAGATAAAAAATTGATAAAAAAATTGGGAAAAAAGAAAATTTTTAAATGCATAGGTAAAAAAGCTGATATACTTTTAGAATTTTTATTTTTATTGATTGTCCTCAGTATGGGGATGATTCCGCCTAAGTTGCCTCTTGGGGGAGGGAGGATGGATCGCGGTAGGAATAAACAGACTGTCAAAATCAATATACAGTCAGATGGTTGTGAGGGTGAGACCTACACAAAACCATGTTTGTTGAGCAGATGCCAAGCCCTGAGAAAAAGCGACTAGGGGAAGGAAATTGAAATGCCAGATGATGCCAATTGCAAAACCCCAGAGTGGGGAGAAAAGCAGCAGTAAAGAAAGAGGCAATCAGCAAATAACCCCAAGTAATCCTGATACAGCACCAGAGCCAGAAGGTTTGTCTTGAGCGCCTGCCGATGGGCTTCATCAAGGACACTGGACATGTGGGCTGGCAACAAAGAAGGAATAGTCGATGGGGGTTGCCAAATCATGTCCCAATTAATGCCATCAGCAGAAGATACTGATAGGAAGCTCCAGAGAAGAGGTAGTTGTGCAAAGAACGGATTGCATCCTGCAAGCAATGACTATGGGCTTCTCAGAAGCTGAAGCTGAAGGAACGGTGAAACCAAGGAGAGGCTGGAAGCTTCGTAGACCAACTCTAAAGAACTTGGCCAGAAAAGCAAAGAGCATTAGTGGCAGTATCCTGATCCAGAAGGTTATCCAGATCAGAAGGATTCAGCGCTAATGTCAAAGCCTCAGTGACTTGGGCCCGGAATTCAGCATAGATCAGCTCAAAGTGTATGCTATTACTGATTGAGAGCTCAGAAACCAGTACAGCAGGTTTGTAAAATTGATCAAGTCAGAAGAGAAACTCAGGAGCAAGTCTGACCCAGCCAAGAACAAATGATCCAGAGCAACTGGCATAATCTCTGGGGCATTGACAATGATGTTCAGAGCATCAGCAAAAGGAGCTAAATCCAGGAGGGTTTTGAAGTCCAACTCTGAATTTTGACTGTAAGGGAAGAGTTGGGCGAGAGTTATTCAAAACTATGGCCAGCCTGGTTTCAGAGGGATTAGTTACCATTTCTGGTAATTTGACAGAAATACTAGCCGCTTGCACCAGACTAGGCATATGAGTCCTGGAAGGCCCATAGAAGAGGTTCCATCGAGCATCCTGACTCATCTGCTGGAAGAGATGGAGGTTTAGATCAGACAGACTGTTGAGGAGCTGCTGGTAGCAAGATTCATAATTCGACATATGAGCTGGATGAGAGAAGGGATGTTGGACTTATTTAGAAGTTGACATTATGCACTCTATAATCCATTAGGCTCCAATTTCAGGGGAAATTAATCTCAAAATTAATGAGATAAGCTTTCCAAAGGAAGAACTAAGAACGACTTACAGCCAAGAGGTTATGAGCGAAATAATGAGGGCAAATAGAAAGAAGTATTCATAATCAAGCCGCGAAATGAACATTGATGGAAAGAGTTTCCTGTCTAGGATAAGGAGAAAATCAGGAAATCAAGGATGCCGGATCAAGAATCCTGAATATGACAGTGGGTCATATACCCTGATGGGGGGAAAACTGGACCCTGAACTAATATTATAAACAAGTAAATCAATCAGCCTGGCATGACAGAAGGTTGTGGGGACCGCGCTCTGAGAAGGTGGTAGCGAGGAGGAAGAGGAAGAACGCCATATGCTGAAGGTCATCCCGAGCAGCGTTGAGTATTGATGAGCATACTCCACTTAAACCAATGAAGTATTCGACCAGGTGTCCAAAGTGGTGTTCTCATGCCCCAGTCCTTTTCTCGCTGGAAATCTAGGCTAGAGGGGGGATGTGTTGGGATTTTTGCCCATATTACAGCCTGCTAGATTACCTTGTGTCACTAGGGGAAAATTACCTAAGGCGAAGTGAATCAGAAATTGGTTGGCCCATGTTTCAGAGGAACTACGTTTGGGGGATTTTGGGATATTCACCTGGTTGTATCCATCAGGGATCAATCCGGATGAATACCTAATATCTGATCAGGTGGAATGGCTGATGAAATAGGGGCATCTGATAGTGATTAACTAACAGGTGTACCAATTGGGATCAGTTGGGTTTCATCACCAACTGATTGAGAATGAATAATGAGTTGTGAGGCGAGTGATTCCACCTGCAACTAGTGAGTCAATCAGTTGGTGAAGTGACCTGCCATAATGGGTGATAAGTCCCATTACCTAAACAGGTTGCTAGCCAATTATGGTTGGTTCACTTGGATTGAGAGGAAAACGTTAGGGACACGTTTTCTGACTCTTTCTATTTGAGGTCTTGAGGATGTCCAATGACGGAATCCTAGCCAGGATAAGAAAGACCATCACTGCTGAGACAAGGAAGGGTGATTCAATGGCAACGGCTGCCATTTCATCAAAGATGTGCCAAACTGAGGGTTAGACAGCTGAATCCCCTACTATATAATTCCCTAGGATTTACTATAATAAACACATTATTATTACCAAGATTATTATTACTGACGTTATTATCAACGTTATTATCTACAGTAATATTGTCAATTCGGTGTATAGTTAGACTATCAGCTTCTATTGTGTCGTTCCATCTCAAGGATATTATTGCAGAAGGCAATAATTGGAAGACTCTCAGAGAGAAGAGTAGAGATCCGAGTGGGGATCTAGAGACAAAGGAACCACAATCAGGGATAACTGCCAACTGTGCGTTGGGCTGAAAGAGACTGTCACTGGGGTATCTTGATGAAGATTGGGTGGACAGGAATATAGGGAACAAATCCTTACAAGTACAACTTGCAGATTATTTAACCAGAAGTACTGGCCGAAGCATTGGGCCTAATAATAGTTCAAACTCAACTACAGATAATAGTCTCCATACTAATATTGATTAATACAATCTATACAACGTGACAAAGTGCACGAGGAAATCAAACCTGTGCAGTAAAAAAGTTACTGGGTTGACGACTGATAATCAATCCTAAGTAAATTTTTACAGTAAATTTGAGAGAAAACCTTCCAATTTGGAAGTGTAATTCAAAACTTCCAGAGACACCTTATTTGTATTGTTTTGTAAATCATCTAAGAATTAATTTAGTATTTAAAACAAATTATTTTGATACATATTAAATGATATCATTTGTTTAAATGAGCTTTCAGTTAGGGACTAAAAAACTTTATTAATGCACTTGAATATAAGGGAAATGTGGGGAGGATACCCCAATAGTAGAACAGGGACCTCTACTGCTGCCTCCCCAAGTTCAATACTGGTACTGGAACTTTGGGTAGGGGACAATATGACTTTGTTGGCGTTGCAAACTAATGCCCCAAACTGAGATAGCAAATAGCAAAGGTGGTCCATGGAGTTCCTGGCCTATCATACACCACGCATGGAGGTTTTCCAGATATTATCTTTGTCAGGTTCCCCCCAAATGCACTTGATGGTGCTAACGCTTAGAAACCCAACAAGTAGGCTGACTGCAAGGGGCTAGCATCAGCCAAGAGGATAGGGGCGTCTCTGGATGTGACATTGGATGAGACTTCCATTATTTGAATAAATTATACTTGAATAAAAATAAGATAAAACGAATCCTACTAATGAAAGTGTTTTATTAGACTAATATTCAGGGATCTTTATATGGTATGTGGGGACACAGTGCCTCAAGGATCGTCATGGCCCCATCCAAGTAGGGTTTCTCCTAGTTTCTGGATTGCCCACTTTTCTGATCCTTACTTGGTCTCTCCACACTTGTGACCAGGTCAAGTGATATCCCAGGTCACATGTCTCAAGTAATGGGGATTTACTATTTCCTCGAATTTGGAGTAACTTATATGAAGCCCCAAATTTGGTATATTTGTTATCATTATAGATTTGACCCCTATTTTATTTTCTATCTCGCCGTGTGGGTTTTACGCCCCTTGAATGGGGGTATCAATCCTTCCCCTGATTAAGGCTTTCACCTAACCCGGGGAAAATCCTGACAGAGCCCCTCCAAGCCTTGCCCTAGGGGAGCAAGTTGTGGCTTGAGGGTCAGAGGACTCAAGTTTGGGGGCATACAGAGCCTCAGGCGGAATGCAGACCAGGTCAGTGATAGTGCTTGGTGTGGTTAAGGTTGAAACCAGACAAAAACATTGGCTAAGGCCCTCATAGTTGACTCGGAGGTCTCATGTATAAATAGGTTTGAAGCTGGACAAAAACATTGGCTAAGGCCCTCATAGTTAGTTTGGATTGTTCTTTGGGAAAAACGGTTTTAAGTTCCTCAATCCGCGATCCATTGCTGTCTGAGCAATCTAATGTTTTGAGGTGGCTGGATTTGAGCTGCCATTTAGTTTCAAGGTAATTCATCTTGAGGTCCAATAACTCCAGCCTAAGCTGTGAGTTTTCATTTGTGAGCATTTTTGATCCGGTCAGTCTTGTACCGGATTTCTGACTGCAGGCTGACCAGCAGCCTTTGTTCTTTAATAACTTCCATCTTGGAGGCCTTCAACTCTGCCTCCATCTGTGCTATCCGTTTGCATGTCTCCTGCACCATCTTGGCCATGTGGGCTTCAGCCTCCTCAAACTTCAGGTTCTTTTCAGTTACCATTCAAACCTGGCATCTTGAGATCACCTTATCCGCCAGCAGATCCAGGTAAGGCTCAGAGAAAAGGTTGTC
The DNA here is from genome assembly GCA_022478985.1 of Massospora cicadina. Taxonomy (NCBI): domain Eukaryota; kingdom Fungi; phylum Entomophthoromycota; class Entomophthoromycetes; order Entomophthorales; family Entomophthoraceae; genus Massospora; species Massospora cicadina. The sequence continues at coordinate 208,587 of JAKSZP010007942.1, forward strand.
AACAGTGGGTAGTGCATGCGAGTGACCCCATGAGCTTGGAAGATGATCAGGCGACAGTAGGGTGTGGTCCCCTGGAGGTAAAAATAGGAGGGCCTCTTCAATCAATGCTGAGCTACCATCTCAGGATTGGGGAGAGCAAATCTCACTCACGACCAAAAGCAAACTGTGTGACAGAGTTTGAGAGGGAAATGTGAAGTGGGCTATAAGGTTGGCTTAGTAGCGGAGGTGTGTAAGTCCTGGGGAATGTCCCCTGACTGTTGATCAGGCCATCTTCCCATTCCTAAGTAAAAGGACACCAAAGAGGATGGCAGTACCTCTCATTACTCAAAGCGATCTCACTCACGTAGTAGATGACTGATGGGTAACAACTCTTCCACTTTGGATTCCACCCCCAGTACCCACACTCACCTCAGCAGAACTGTTATGGGGAATTAGCGAAATCTGCGCCAAGATTGTCAAACAGAAATTGATCAGATCTAATTTGAGTGGCAATCTGGCCAATGGCCAAATTTCAAATGGCCAGAAGGGCATGAAGACTGAGGTATCAGCTGGAACGCCCAACTGTTCCAATTTGATCAATGTTCTAATCAAAAAAAAGCACCTTCCTACCAAAGTCATCAGGGATCATCCTTGACAATCAGGCTATAGCATCAGTTGCCATCGACAAGGATTTGAAGCCCCCAGTTGGCAATTCAGGCGTTGCAGCTGATGTGATGCCACTGACTGAACGAACAGTTTAGCGACTGAGTGCGGGCAGGTTGGGAATCCTGAACCTGTTCCCAACAAAATGGACCCGCCACTATGTGGGGTGGCCTTGGGGGATTCCCATCGCTTGTTGGGCTAAATGCTGTCATGCCAATCATTGGAAATGTAACCAAGCCTCAGTTTGGACGTTCAAGGTCAAACCAACAGTGACTTGGCCCACTGCCAAATTTTGCAATGTCAGTTCCCAAGGAACAAACCCGCCCATTCCCAAACAATTCGCCAGTTAGGTCAAAATTGAGGGTCCCAATCCTGGCTTGTCACTACCCCAATTGACCACTATTTAATTAGTTGCATAGCACTGAGAAAATTGTTGGTCGATTTTCTTCCTTTTACTTCAATAAAATTTTGCCAAAAAACCAAACAATTTTTATTATCTCTTCTGACTGCATCCCTGATGACATTTCCCTGGTGGCCCATTGGTCCATATACCGGATGGGCTCTACCAGTACTCTTGGTCACTATGGCACCCTCCATCATTGATTGGGTTCAGCGAGTTCAATATTTTTGGCTCTACAACCCCACTATCAATAACTTCCAACAGCAATACACAGGCATCTTGTGGCCGTATGTCCACCAATTGCAAGAGAGAATATGTCTCCTTGCTGCCCCGGTTGAATTGGCCCCATATGCTGAGGAACTCATTGAGACTATCTCAGTGATCCTATCCCCTGCAGCAAGACCCCCTGGGTCAGGAGTGGGTTCAGTGTGGTTTGTTTTCAAGATTATACTCACCATTGTACTGCACCAACAATTTGTCATTTCCCAATGCCAAGCTCCATATCAAGTCATTCAGTCAGCAATGCCTCTGGCATTCTGGCTTGCTTTCTGGGTGCTTACGCATCCTGACTGGCAGGCCAGTCTAAACTTCTTCTGCCATTTCCATGACAAGGTGACATTGACTGGCTTCTCGAGCTTTGCTTCTTTAGGACTCTCATTTTTGTTGGGATCAGTGTTATCCCAATCTGAGGGCTGAACTGGGTAATCTAGATTTTTTGCTTTAGTAATTTGTGGCCCAATCTCTAGAGGGGAGCTATCAAAGTCAGAAAGTGGTAGTGTTGCTGGAAAAAAGTTTTTGAGCTTATCCTAAATGGGTTGATGATAACTCTCAGGTATTTTGACTGGCATTTGAATTGCATCATTTCACCAATTGCTTTTGGGCTTCCCAAAAATTCCTGCAGCTTGCTGACTTCATTGAGATTAGAAATTGGTTCTCAACTTGTCCCAATTTTGTCAATTTGATGTTGTTGATGCTCGCTGGCCACATTTGATTTGTCATTCAAAAATTTTGGGCTCAAATTGGCTATGCACTTTGTTTCCACTTTCTGATTGTAAGCAGTAAAGTGGAAATTGACATTAGATGGAGGATTAAGTTTTTTATTTAAATAAATATAAGGGTTAGTATTACAATTTGTTATTATAGTTGGAATTCAAGAACTTAGATTATTTTAATTTTCTTTTTCAACTGGAGGATGTTTTGTAGCTTGGCCAATTTCTTTTTTTTTTTTCATAGCCAAAAGGTTTTTGAACATAACCCTTTCATCACAGTAGACAGGTCCTAGCGTCCAATAGTCATCCCACTGGGTGATGTCTTCAAATGCTTCTTATCTCCAAGAATCCCACATCCTCTTGAACAGTGATGCTTGGTCCCTGTAAAATTATTAACTTCATTAATCTTTTTCTTTGTGATACTGGCATTTTGGCTCAAGTTCATTTTTGGGGGCACACTTGAAGGATTTTTGTTGGAAATTTGGTCCTTACTGTTGTTGGGTCTGGCCGTTCCATCAGAGGCTATTAATAAGATCAGCATCTGGTGTGCTCATGGCAGGTTCATTATCGTCCAAGGTTGAAGGTAACACCTCAGAATGCGCATTGAAGCCCCCTGTAGTGAGTACCAGTTGTGAGGTTCCCCCCAGATGCACTAGCAGGTGCTAACGCTGGGAACCCAACAAGTAGGCTGACTGCAAGGGGCTACCATCAGTTGAAAGGATAGGGGTGGCTCCAGATGTGACATTGGATGAGACTTCCATTATTAGAATAAATTATACTTGAATAGAAATAAGATAAAAAGAATCCTATTAATGAAAGTGTTTTATTAAACTAATATTCAGGGATTTTTATATGGTATGTGGGGACACAGTGCCTCAAGGATCGTCATGGCCCCATCCAAGTAGTGTTTCACCTGGCCTTCTGGATTGCCACTGTTCTGATCCTTACTTGGATCTCACCGCCCTCATGACCAGATCAATTGATATCCCAGGCCACATGTCTCAAGGAATGGGGATTTACCGTTTCCTCAAATTTAGAGTAACTTATATGAAGCCCCAGATTTGGTATACTTGTTAACATCATAGATTTGACCCCTATTTTGAATCTAGCAAGCCATGTGGGTTTTACGCCCCTCATATGGGGGTATCAATCCTTCCCCTGGACAAGGCTTCCACCTAACCCAAGGAAAATCCTGACAATCCTCCTTTCCCATTCATTTGATTCTTCAATAATTGGTGCGGTATCATCCCCAAATCAGCCCACCTCAAATAAAATGAAATATAAGGAAAATGTGATGGTTAGATAATACCCTGACTGTCACACTACCCCTCAAGGCATAGTATCTGGGCTTGAAAAGAGCTCTTGGTCTACTCAGCGGAGTGGATGCAATCTTTCCTTGATTTTAAGTTGATTTCTTAATTGTGAATCCTCTCCATTTGAGTAAAGTTGATAGTAATTTCTTATAATTATCATGTTCAACACCGGCTCTACAGCAAATTCTAAATAGAAGGGCAATTTATATATAACTAAACCTAATAATATCTTAAGGTGTACACAAACTTCTTTGACTGTAAAACACATGGTGCTGAATTTGCTTTTTAATTCAAGGATAAGTTAAGTTCAAATGCTACTTCTATTATAAAGTAAGTGGTTGTATAAAGACATATGATTTTATAATCCTAGATCTTAGCATTTGACTTGAAGAGAGTAGTTCTTTGCATTGATTTGAATTAACTTAGTTTTAGCTAGATCCCTTTGATAGCCTCTTATCAACTTTGATGTCTAATGTAAAATGGCCTTTTTAAGGGTTTTAACAAATAAACCCGTGATGGCTTGGATTATCTATATCAATTTGTCTACAGTTGGGTTCAATCCCTCTACTTTGTCTTCATATGATTTAGGGTTTTGTACATAATCTTGAAAAATTGGGCTCACCTCCATGGAAGAGTGGACATGGTTGTTGCATGCAAATTGTTCAAAATGGATCAAACTTATCAAGGTCATCTTTCTAAGATGAAGTATAGCACTTAAGTTATTGTTTTAAGATTTTTATTCTTATGTCTGCCCATCATATTGTGGGTGGCAAGAGGATGACCAATAGGGTTTATGCCCAGATTACCAAGCAGATGCAACCAAAAAAGGTAGATGTGTATTTGTGGAATGTGAGCAGTGGTAGTATACCGGGGTGGTTCCTGCTCCACTCTGGATTGCATTTTGATTGACACAGGTTAAAAACCAGCACAGGTTAAAAAAGCTCAGCGTGGTATATTTGTCCCAAGGTTGACCTCATTTACTTTTATTTTTGTATTTGTAGAACGTGGTTCGTAATTAACTCAACAAGAAATCTGTGTTTAAAAGCACTTCTGTTGGGATTTTTACCCATATTTACAGCCTGCTAGATTACCAGGAATCTCTAGGGGATAATTCCCTAAGGCGAAGTAAAATTGGAATTGGTTGGCCTGAGTTTCGAAAAACTATATTTGGAGGATTTTGGGTTATTCGCCTGGTTGTATCTGTCAGGGATTAATCCAGATGAATACTTAAGATCTTGTTGGGTGGAGTTTCTGACAAAATAGGAGCATCTGATAGTGACTAACTATTAGGTGTACTGATTGGGATCAGTCAGGTTTCATCACTGACTGATTGGTAATGAATAGAAAGTTGTGAGGTGAGTGATGCTGCCTGCAACTAGCAAATCAATCAGTTGTATGAGACCTGCCTTATTGGGTAATAAGTCCCAATACTTAAGCAGGTCGCTAGCCAATTATGGTTGGTTCACTTGGATCGAGAGAAAATGTTAGGGACAAGTTTTACAACTCTTTCTGTTTAGGTCTGAGGATATCCAATGACGGAATTCTAGCCAGGATGTGGAAGACCATCGCTGCTAAGATGAGGATGGGTGATTCAATGGCAACGGCTGCCATTTCATCAAAAAGGTGTCAACCAAGGGTTGGATGACTGAATCCCCACTATAAATTCCCTAGAATTCACTCCTAATAAAAGCAGTATTTATGAGAATAGCATTTATTTAAGAAGTTCTATAGTTTTCATCTGGCATATAGTTTAAGAAGTAAACTATCATCAGCTTTCCATTGTGCTATTCTTCTCAAGGATCTTATTGCTGTGTGCATTAATTGGGAGACTCTTAGTGAAAAGAGTAAAGATCTGAGCGGGGATCTAGAGAAGAAGGAGACACAATTGGGGATTGCTGCCAACTGTGTGTTGGACCAAAGAGACTGTCATCAGGGAATCTCAGAGAAGATCAGGTTGGACAGAACAAGGGAACAAATCTCTAGATCACAACATCTCAAGTATTTAATTGGGAATACTGGCAAAGAGTTGTTTGAGATATAAGAATTCACACTCAACTAAAGATAGTAGTTATCATATTATTATCAACTGATAATATAATATACTATACAACGAAGAGGAAGCTCACAATGAACCAAACCTGTGCAGTAAAAAGGTTACTGGAGTTGTTTTCACAAAAATAACACTCATGTAAATTTTTACAATTTGGTGCTCACTACAGAGGTGTAGTTGAGTAGAAGAACTTAGAACATGATGTCCTATGAAGATGTTTCTAATTCTGGAAATAAGTTACTAAGGAAAGTAACTTTAATGAAGATAGAACGTGAAGTGGATCAGGTTCATTGGCATTCACCCAGCTCAGAAGTGGAGCTCTGAGTGAAGCCTATATTAGATACTTATTATCAGAGAAAAGTATTTTCAGCCTAGATATGGAACTATCTAGTGCTTCAAGGAAACCTGTTCAACCCAACATCTACTTGAAATGAAGAGTGTCAGCAGGGCCAACTTGGGTTGAAATTGGGTCCTCTGGAAATAGTCCCAAGGAACAACAGTACCAGCTCAGGTTGAAATTGGGTCCGCTTTAAATAGTCCTGAGGAGTGAGTGTTTGGATGAGGCATTGGATATAAATAGGAAGCAATCAATTAGGAGAATTGGATTGCTATACCAATGAAGATATGAAATCAAAATAGGAAATGATTGATCCAAGATAGTTGAGAAAATCATTTTAACTCAATAACACTCAACTAATGATCAGAAGTTGCTGGAGACGAGTTCATTAATTCAGGAGAAATTGGATGAAGCTAACGAGGCCAGAATGACCTGTTTAATTAAGGATGGCCACAAAGGTCAAAAATCGTTTTCAGGAGAAAAAGATCTGAACAATCGAGTGGAACTGTTGGCTAATGAGATATGAGGATCCAAAGCATCAGTTGCCAAAATATGAGATGAAATTAGGACCTGTTGGACGAATAATCAGTTGGGATCCAAGGCCTAGTATATTTAAGAGTATTGCCAAAAGTCGGCAAGAGTAGCCTATACATGAAGAGACAGCACTGCTGGTCATATAGTGAAGAAGGTCAAAACTGATTGGATGTATTAAGCCTAAGAGAAATTAGTTGCAATGTTCCCAGCGGACTTCTGAACCATCAAATGATTATGTCCTGAGATTTTGGTCAAGTCCTAGAAGAGGACCACTGAACCAAATGGATGGTTAAATCTTAAGAGGATAATGTTTTGAGCCATAATAACTGATAGGTTTAAGTATCTAGGACCCAGTTTGGATGATGGGAAAAGAAGGACATCAGAATCTTTTTGTAGGTTGCAAGTCCCATTGCAAAAGAGAAAGACAAATATATTTATAAAAGATATAAAAAATCAATTTAATTTGTCCATGGTTTTCAGACCTAGGAAGTGACAAGAAATCCCAATGGCTGAATTGATGAGATTCCACAATTTTGGGACTCTCAATGTGATGGGATTATCAGCCAGGGTAACTGAGAATATCAACCTATTAGTTGATCAGGAGCAACTCGCTGATCTGATGGAAGGCCAGCAAGAGGAGGTGATCAAATATTTTGAAAAGTATTGGGGAGTATCTGCCCAAAAAACGACCACAATTTGGGATGCATGAGAGATGTGATACACAAGGTCAATACTGGGGAAATTCTGCAGATCATGACGAGATGAGATTTCTAGCATGAGATGCCAAGAGTAGCAATCTATTAGAAGATTTATTCGGGACTTTGCCTGAATAGCTGAGCCCTTATTCCATCTGTTGAAGGATCTAAAAAAAGAATTCATATGGAATAAAAAAGCCCAGAAATCCTTTGATGAGCTACACCGGTATTTAATAGATTCTCATATTCTGAAATATCCAAATTTTGATTGAGAGTTTACTAAACAAACTGATGCTTTGTAGATGGCAATTGGCGCCATACTAAGCCAAGTAGATGAAATTGGGGACGAACATCCAGTGGCATATGTGAGCTGGACACTTTCAGCTTCTGAGAGGAACTACACTGTAACTGAGAGTGAATGCCTTGCAGTGATTTACACATGTAAGCAGTTTTGGGTGTATATCCATGGAACGCACTTTAAAGTGGTAATAGACCACTCTTTGTTGCGTTGGCTCCACAATTTGAGAGAGTTAGAAGGATGACTGGCCCAATGGGCACTTAAGCTTTAGGCTTATAATTACAAGATTGTCCACTGAGCGAGGGCTTCTCACCAGAATGTTAATGGTTTATTGTAGTTACCAATGGTCCAGATGGTATATCTGCAGGCGGATGAGATATTCCAGAGAATGGTCGATGGAGAAATCAGGAATGAGCCCTGAGAAATCCAAAGTGCACTTTGGAAAGCGATGGAAAACACTAAGACCTTGAATGGAAATGTTTTTAATATGATCAACGGGAAGCATTTATTATTCCCAAAGCTGTTGGAAAGAGCAGCTATTGTACAAGACGCTTTTAAGGTTGTCGGGCATGGAGGCCTGAGAAGAACAACCAATAATACTTGCCAGTACTACTACTAGGAGTCCATCAACTATGATGTTGCGGATTATCTAGCTTGTTGCGTGGAGTGCCAGCTGCACAAGCCACATAAGAATACAACTGGACACCAATTGGTCTGCTCTGGATTTGCCTGGCATATGATGTCCATTGGCATGATGGGACCGCTGATGATGAGCACAGGGGGAGTCAAGTACATCATAATAGCCATTGACCATCTGAAAAGATGGGTTGAGATGAAGGACCTAACAAAAGTAGATGTTGCCAGAACCGCGAGGTTCATCCTGGATCAAGTAGTATATCAACATGGATGTCCACAGGTCCTGCTTAGAGATAATAGGACAAACTTCACATCTCATTTGATCCTGAGATTGAATGAGATAATGAGGATCGGAGGAGTCATGTCAGTACCCTACCAGCTGAAGATAAACGGACTGGTAGAACAAATGAATGGAATGCTGGCTACAATGCTGAGGAAGCTGGTCACAAGAAGAACTTCTGCGTGGGGAACATACCTGAGTTTGGTGCCATTCGCCTAGCATATCAGTCATCATACAACAACAGAAAAAATGCTGTTTGAGTTGGTATATTGGAGGAAGGCTACATTGCCACAGATTTTATATTTGGTGGTGGAACTAACATCGGGGATGAGTGCTGAACAATGTCTGAACCAACTGATGAATATCCTGATTGATATGCAATTGCAAGCATTTGATACTACATTGAAGAAAAGGATACAAGCGAAATTGACAGACAATAATAACTGACCGGTTTTATCAGGATATTGAATAGGCGAAAGAGTAGCCTATTGCAATATACATGATTTTGGAAAAAGAAACAAACTAGATGCATTGTGGTTAAGTCTGTTTGAAGTGATTGCCAAGATGGCGACTGATGTTTACTCCATCAAGGATCTCTTGGATGGAAGAGTTGTGAATTGTTTCCATGCTAAGTATCTGAAGGGATGGATTAACAAAAAATAAAAGAATTCCTGAAGAACCGATGAACCATTAAGTTGGTCATGTCCTGATGATTAGTCAAGTCCAAAAAAGGACCTCTGAACCAATCTAGATGGTTAAGTCCGAAAAAAGGACCTCTGAACCATAGAAAACTAGCAGGTTTAAGTACCCAGGACCCAGTTTGGGGGGAAAAATAAAGTGATGGACCGCTTAACCAAAACAAAGTCAAGTACCATGGAAAAAAGAAGAATAAAAATAAAAATTGATAAAAGATATGGGAAAAAAGATTACAAACTGCATAGAAAAGACCAATATAGTTTTATAACTTTTATTTTTATTAATTATCCTCGATATGGGGATGATTCTGCCTAAGTTGCCTCTTGGGGGAGGAGGATGGATCGCGGTAGGAACAAACAGACTGTCAAAATTAATATGCAATCAGATGGTTGTGAGGGTGAGACCTACACAAAACCATGTTTGTTGAGCAGATGCCAAGCCCTGTGAGAAAGCGACTAGGGGAAGGGAAATTGGAATATCAAAGGAAGCCAATTGCAAAACCCAGAGCAGGGAAGAAAGCAATAGTATAAGAAGAGTCTTTCAGCAAATAGCCCCAAATAATCCTGATATAGGTACTGGAGCTGGAAGATTAGTCTTGAGCTCCTGATTATGTGTTTCATCAAGAACACTGGACATATAGGCTGGCAGCAAACAAGGGATGCTTGATGGGGTTGCCTAATCATGCCCCTACTAAAGCCATCAGTGGAAGATACTGATGGGAAGCGCCAGCAAAGAGATAGTCATGCAGGTAGCAATTGGCATCCTGAAAGCGACAACTATGGGCTTCTCAGAAGCTGAAGCTGAAGGAACGGTTAAACCCAGGAGAGGCTGGAAGCTTCATGGACCAACTTCAAAGAACTTGGCCAGCAAAGCAAAGAGCATAAGAGGCAGTATCTCAATCTAGGATTTTCTCAACATCAGAGGGATTCAGCGCTAGGGACAAAGCCTCAGTGACTTGGGCCCAGAGTTCAGCGTAGGGGAGCTCAAGATGAATACTGTTACCAATAATGAGCTCAGTATCCAGAACAGTGGGTTTGTAATATTGTCCAAGTTGGAAGAGGAACTCAGGAAGCAGGTCTGACCCAGCATGTAAGAGCGATCAAGAGCAAATGGTTTTTGTCTACAGAGCATCCATGACGATGTTCAGTGCATCAGCGAAAGGAGCCAAATCTAGGAGAGATTTGAAACCCTGGAATCAATGATAGAAGAACAATCATCTGAGAGTTGTTTGAAACAATCACAAGCCTGGTTTCAGAGGGATTGGTTACCGTTTCTGGTAATTCAATGGAGGGACTAGCCAATGGCGCCAGACTAGGCGTATTATTCCAGGAAGGACTATAGAAGAGGTTTCGCCGTGCATCCTAACTCATCTGCTGAAAGAGATGGAGGTCTGGATCAGACAGACTGTTGAGGAGCTTCTGGTATCGTGACTCAGAATATAACATAAGAGCTGGATGAGAGGGGGATGTCGGGATTATATGGAAGTTGACATTATGCACCCTACAATCCATTAAGCTCCAATTTTGGAGAAATTAATCTCAAAAATTGATGGGATAAGCTCTCCAAGAGAAGAATTAGGAATGAACTGAGCTAAGAGGTTATGAGAGAAATAAAAGGGCAAACACAAATTAAGTATTCTTAATTGAGCCACAAAATGAACATTGCCGGCAAGAGTATCCTGTCTAGGATAAGGAGAAAATCATGAAATCAAGGACGCCAGATCAAGAATCCTGAATATGACAGCGGGTCATATGCCATAATGGGGGAAACCTGGATCCTGGGACTAATATCATCACGAGTAAATCAATCAGCCCAGCATGACAGTAGATCGTGGGGACCACACTCTTAGTAGACAGTAGCAAAGAGGAAGAGGAAGAGCGCCACATGCTGAAGGTCATCCTGAGCAGCGTTGAGTATTGACAATTGTACTCTGCTTGAGCAAACAAAGTCTTTGACTGAGTGTCCAAAGCGGTGTTCTCATGCCCTGGTACTTTTCTCGCTGCAAATCTAGAAAAGAGGGGGATGTGTTGGGATTTTTGCCCATATTCTCAGCCTGCTAGATTATCAGGAATCTCTAGGGGATAAATCCCTTAAGGCGAAGTGAATTGGAAATTGGTTGGCCTGAGTTTTGGAGTAACTATGTTTGGGGGATTTTGGGATATTCGCCTGGTTGTATATGTCGAGGATTGATTCAGATGAATACTTAAGATCTTGTTGGGTGGAGTTTCTGACAAAATAGGAGCATCTGATAGTGATTGTCTATTAGGTGTACTGATTGGGATCATTCAGGTTTCATCACTGACTGATTGGGAATAAATAGTAAGTTGTGAGGTGAGTGATGCTGCCTGAAACTAGCAAATCAATCAGTTGGTATGAGACCTGCCTTATTGGGTAATAAGTCCCATTACCTAAGCAGGTCGCTAGCCAATTATGGTTGGTTCACTTGGATCGAGAGAAAATGTTAGGGACAAGTTTTACAACACTTTCTGTTTAGGTCTGAGGATATCCAATGACGGAATTCTAGCCAGGATGTGGAAGACCATCGCTGCTAAGATGAGGATGGGTGATTCAATGGCAACGGCTGCCATTTCATCAAAAAGGTGTCAACCAAGGGTTGGATGACTGAATTCCCACTATAAATTCCCTAGAATTCACTCCTAATAAAAGCAGTATTTATGAGAACAGCATTTATTGAAGAAGTTCTACAGTTTTTGGCATATAGTTTAAGTAATAAACTATCATCAGATTTCCATTGTGCTATTCTTGTTAAGGATCTTATTGCTGTATGCAATAATTGGGAGACTCTTAGTGAAAAGAGTAAAGATCTGAGCGGGGATCTAGAGAAGAAGGAGACACAATTGGGGATTGCTGCCAACTGTGTGTTGGACCAAAGAGACTGTCATCAGGGAATCTCAGAGAAGATTGGGTTGGACAGAACGAGGGAACAAATCCCTAGATCACGACATCTCAAGTATTTAATTGGGAATACTGGCAAAGAGTTGTTTGAGATATAAGAATTCACACTCAACTACAGATAGTAGTTATCATATTATTATCAACTGATAATATAATATACTATACAACGAAGAGGAAGCTCACAATGAACCAAACCTGTGCAGTAAAAAGGTTACTGGGGTTGTTTACCAATAATAACAATCAAGTGAATTTTGTCAGCTTCTTTTTTAAAGGTCTTTTCCAAATTTTTTTGCAGGTATCTTCTCAGTGAAAAAAAACTCTGAATATATTGGAAATCAATCTACTACTAACATGAATGTCTCAAAAAAGTTGGTTTAGGAAGACTAATAATGAAATTAACGCTCAGTGATAACCATAGACTATTAGTTAATTGGAGTGGTTTCATTAACCTGAGGAGGAGAGCTCAATGGCTTTAAGTGAGCATTAGTAAGACAAGTTAAGAAGTATTATGATGTAAGTTTTAAACCTTATAAGATTAAATTTGATTTACTAATTATAAGGTCTTTTAAAATCCTGAGGTCTGGATAAATGATAATTATAACATGCCTTCACCACCTTTAGTTGCAAAGTTTTAAATAAATCTGTGTTTTTACCTTATGAACAGTGATCATACCTGTTATAAATTTGGAGGTATTCTGGCAATACGCCAAAGGGTTTTTGCACAGTATTCAGCCCACTGAGCAATAGGACCAACAATATGATGATCGTTGTCCTCAAAACAACAGAATAAACTATTTAATAGATATGGACCACTTGCTCACACAACACTCTTTTATTAATATAAAAATACAGCTGATCCTCACTGTTTCGCTCACTTTAAACTATTAACAACCTGCCTTTCTCAATTTCCCATCTTGCTTATATACAGCAGCTTTGGATGTTAACGCTCCCTTGGATTAGTAATTCAATTTGCATATCTCATTGGTTCTAGCAATTCTTCATTCATTAATTCACAATCACCTAGTTTAGCAATTTTCCAACAATCCCAATATCGCCTCATCTCAAGGTGCTCAAATAATCATAACTAATATCAAACTTGGCGGATTCTATCCATTCCGCCATAACAACTTAGGTCTTATAATCCAGTCATATCAGAATCACGACATTACCACCTTGACTGGATGATCAGGCTCTTATTGCTTATATGCCCAGAGGAACTTAACATGCACTCTGTTGATGATCCAACTGCTTGCGGGGTCATTGATAGTATACACATCCATACCTGTATCCTCAATAACTTTGAATGGCCCAATCCAGATACTGGCCAATTTGTGCTTCCACCTAAAACCTCGTTGATCATGGAATAGAACCATGTCCCCATCTTTGAACTGGGCTAACCCTCTACGCTGTACCTAATTGGCAGCATGAATCTTAATCTTCTTGGCTAAACTGAACGAGTATGCTTCAGTTTGCAACTTGATTGATGTGTCAGCTAGAGTTATCAAATAACTTTGGGGATTTATTCCGCCAGTATCTTCTACATAGGAGTATAGCAGTGCTGGAAGGGCAGGGTGCCATCCATATAGTAATTGGAAGGGACTCTTCCCGTGGCGGAATGATTACTGATATTATAGGTGAAGATGGCAGTGGACAAAAGGGAATTCAAAAATGAGGGTCGATTCACTACTAATTTATGGAGTATGTTCACTAAGGTCCCATTGACCCACTCAACCATTCCATTGGACTCAGGGTGGTATGGGGTTGTCAAAACCCCTTAGATGGCCATTAGCTCATTAAGCTTTGAGAGGATGTGAGAAGTGAAGTTAGTTCCATTATCATTAAGGAAGAACTGAGGGCAGCCATGCCGCTGAATAATGCATTCAATTATGAATTTGGCCACTGTGACTGCCAAAATCTCGTATCGCCCTTGCTTCAAACCACCAGGTTAAGTGATCAATTGCCACCGGAATAACTTGGACTGGTTAACTCCCACGGCAGAGGGCCAATGACATCCATGGAAACTGTATGCTAAGCAAAGTGCAGCTTCACTAACTGGCATGAGGTCTTCTGGCGGAATGGCTTTTCCAATTGGCACTGGTGGCAGGAGGAGATAGTATCAAGCACACTGAAGTTTATGCTTCTCCAGTAAAACTGAGGCTGCAGTAATTCCATTGTATTGCACACACCCCATGTATGATGGCCCTATGTGTGCTCATGATAATATTAGGCCGCACTGAGGGTCACGGAAAGCTCACTGTTGAATCTCCAATCCACTTATACAACTCACCATTTTGCTGGAATGTATTGGCTTTAATTAAATTCAACGCCTTTATAACTTGCAGTGTCTCATCATTGTACTTACCGCTGAGCATATTATCATACACAATGTCACTTAGATCCACCATCACTGCAATTGTTGGTAACCTTGACAAGCAGTCTACATTCTGGTGCTTGGCTCCCAGATGGGGAAGAATTTCAAAATAGTAATCCCGCAATTTAAGGGACCATCAGGATAGACGGCCCTCAGGCTCCTCAAGGTTCTGAAACCAGCGTAATGTGGCGTGATCCAGTACAATTTTAAACTTTACACCATGCAAATATACTCTAAATTGCTTGTAAGCATAGATTATCGCTAAGCACTCCCACTCAGTCACACTATAATTACGTTTGTGGCTATTCAGGCTTTGACTGCAGTATGCCACTGGGTGCTCCTCCCCTTCATTATTTTTTGGGACAGAACTGCCCCCACAGAGGAAAGAGATGCATCCATCTGTACAATAAATTCCTTTTCAAAATTTGGGTAGCATAGAACTGGCGCATTGATCAATGCCATTCAAAGTGTATCAAAGGAGTGTTGATGGTGTTCCGTCCATTCAAATGTGGCATACTTTTTTAATAACTCAAACAGCGTACCTCCAATACAATTAAAGTTAGGTATAAAGTGGCGATAGTAGCTGAATATCCAGAAAAATACTTGCATATCTTACTTACTGTTTAGTATAGTCATCTTACAGATGGCCTCCACCTTGGCTGGGTGTGGCCACAGCCCTGTTGCATCAGCAACAAACCTGAGATACTCTAATTGATCCTTGAAAAGTGGTATTTCTGGGGCTTTATTTTGATGTTGGCCTCAGCCAACCGGTGGAATACCTCTTCCAAGTTGTTAAGGTACTCAGAAAATGTGCAGGAGAAAATGTTGATATTGTCAAGGTATACAAGAATTCATGACAGCTTCAAGTTGCCAAGGATAGTGTCCATTTCCCGCTGAAATGTAGCTGGGGAATTACACAGCCCTTGTGGAATACACGTCAGTTGAAAAAGGCCTTTTGATGTGATAATGGAGCATTTCTCCTGTTCCGCTGCAGGTAACTTGATCTGCCAATAGCCAGATATCAAATCTATTTCTGAGATTAATGAGCTCCTCCCAACTGGTCCAACCCATCGTCAATTTGTGGCCAGGGGTATGAGTTCTTTTTTATATTACTGAGGAGCTTGTGTTAGTCTATTACTACCTGGTTGATACCATCCTTCTTTTTGACATTTAGGACAGGGGAAGCCCATGGGCTCTTTGATGGTTCAAGAATCCCTTGCTCCAACAGTTTAATGACTTCCACCATGACAACTTATTCTGTTGCTCTAGATTGGCAGATTAGCCAAGATCTGATGGGGGATGATCCCCAGTGTCCACTCGATGGATCACTCCTTGGGTGCACCTTAAATCATGATCATCACCAAATATCTCTTTGCATTTTTGAAATAAGGCTTCCACTTGATCTTTCTGGTCTTCTGTTAACCCCATTAAATTTTCACGCAGTACAACTGCCATTACTCCAAGCTGTGGTTCGATGGGCAGACCAAATTCATCCAGTGAACCAAGCTCATGAACCTGGAGGACCTCCTCAACTGAGATGAAATGTAAATATGCCACTATTTGGTGTCAGCGGATTTGCATCAGTTTATTCTGAAGATTTGCTAAAAAGACCTTGATCTCCACATGCCTCAGAAGTATAATGCCTGGGGCCACATGGGGCTTGAGCCACGACTGCTGATAGGGCCCAATGACCTCCACATATAGTTCAGCAGGCACTTCCATCTCTAACTCAGTGTTTCTGATTACTTGGTGTCCAGAGGGGATAGATATAGGGCCAGCAGCTCTAAGAGGTAGCCCTTGATATTCATAAATTTGATGGGGAAGGGCCTGGGTCTTGCTATTTATTTGATGGTAGCGAACTGGAATCACCCCATCACCACATGCAACGTTAATGTGACCCATGTGCACCAGATCCTTATGCATTCCACTGGAAGTAAAGTATATTGGGATCTGAAGCCCCAGAATTTCAAAGATTTTGCTGTCATATCAACAACAGCCCAAAAGTGACGCATAAAAGAAGTTTCAATTAACAGGTCATAGTTAATGTTTGGTAGTACTATAGCTGGGGCTACAAAGACAATCAACCCAAACTGCAAGGGTAACATGATGTACGCTCCTTCAGAGACCGTGATTTCCGTGCCTGCAGTCCCATACACCATATGATGCTACACGTCATGCTCTAACTCCAACTTCGCCACCAACTTTGTGGATACTATACTATTGGGGCACCTGTATCAATTATCGTACAGACTCAGGTTTTTGCTATGACAGTGTCACAGTAAGTACACTCAGAGTAAGGTGCATTCTGATTGCTTAAAATGTGGACATTTAATGCATCTCATTTCCTTATGAAGCTCATAACAACCTCCCCGACTCTATGGTACTTTTTAACAATAGCGTCCACAGGGAGGGCCGCATTTACCCCTTGTAAGAGAAGAGCATCAGCTAATAGATCTGGTTCATCTTCAGAAAGCTGGTCAAGCATTTGACACGCATAAGGCTTTGGTTGCTCCTTAGGGCCTGCTTCTCCCATGTCTATGAATTGCGCTCATGTCAGCATATTCACCCCTCCACTGACTTCTGATATAGAAAGGCGTCATCATACTGGGGAACTTCCACTGAATGTATGGGGATAGGTTCAGGTGGGACTTTTTGAGTCAGAATAGCAGAGATAGAGAGTCCCATCTCTACTCCACTCTGAATTTTACCTGATTGTACTGCTTCTGTGGTAAGTAATGGACCTGAAGATTGAGACAACTTCTGGACAGGTGCCCAGAGTGACCGCATAAAAATTAATTGACCTCATAAAACTTTCATCCTTGATTGTTGTAAAATGGAATACCCCAAAAGTTGGACTGGGGTCAAGCAGTGTAAACAGGCCTCTCCTGATAGGTGAACTGCTGATGGCAACTCAACTAGAAGCGAGGCATGTAGTGATAATAAGGCCAGGGGTTACTAAATGGACGCTGAACATGGAGGGATGATTCCTCCAAATAAGAAAGTCCGGCAGTGGAGGAAATAAGTCTCCACCCTACATTGAGTGGAGGGAAGGTAGTGGATAGATGATGTAAAATTTGAATGAGTTTAAGCAAAGGTATGTCAGCTTTAAATATGGAGCCATGGCATTGAAAAGCTCACGGTATGGTTTCACAGAGAATGTCAACACTATGCATATGTCAGATTCAATTAAAGTCCCTGCCCTAATTAAAATATGAGCTTCTGCTGTAAATCGATCAGAAAATGCAGTGAGGGTCTCGCTATGCTGAAACCTGATGGTTAAGAACTCAGCCTTCCAGTGCCATCTTTGAAGTTCCTCCAAACATCCACAGCACATTATCCTACACTTTTTGACAGTTAAAGGAACTGTTGGGAAGATAGCAAGTAACTTGGTCAGTGCTTCCAACATCCAGGGTGGATATTAACAATTTGGCTTTATGCCAATCTGAAGCTCCTTCTACTGCAAACTCAAATTGCTTAAGAATCCATGGATGTTCCTATCAAGATCAAACAGAGGAAGCTTATCAATAAAAACCTCCTGAAGAAACTCCTTCTTCCATTTAAGCACAGCATCCAGAGAAAGCCTAAATTCCACATATTCTACAGTTGCAGTGTCTCAGGAAAATTCCTTGCCAAAGCAAGACTGATACAACATGGCCAGCAACTGAGGAGTTTTTATTAGTTTTTGTGATTGATCAATGGGCCCCCTGTAGTGAGCACCACTGTTATAAATTTGGCGGTATTCTGGTGATACGCCAAAGGGTTTTGCACAGGGTTCAGCCCACTGAGCAATAGGACCAACAATATTATGATCGTTGTCATTGAAACAAAAGAATAAACTATTTGATAAATATGGAGCACTTGCTCCCACAACACTCTTTTAATTAATATAATAGATACAGCTGATCTTCGCTGTTCCTCTCACTTTAAATTACTAACAGCCTGCCTATCTAAATTTACCATCTAGCTTATATACAGCAGCTTCAGACAATACCGCTCTCTTGGCTTAGTAATACAATTTGCCATATCTCATTGGTCCTAGCAATTATTCATTCATTAATTCACAATCACTCAATTTGAGGCGATTTCCCAACAATCCCAATATCGCTTCACCTTGAGGTGCTTGAATAATCATAACTTGTATCAAACTGAGCAGATTATATCCATTCCGTCATAATGACTTGGGGCTTCATCAAGTCATATCAGAATAGTGACACTACCATTTAAAGAAAACTCACAAACTTGGTCTAATATTGTACCCTTTTAAACATGTCAAACAGTCTTTACAAAATCATAGCCATTTTTTTTGCTAAAAAACCTCCTCTTAAACTACTTTTTAACCTCAATTAATGCAATAAGATCTGGGGAAAATGGTTACAGTATTATAGCAATCAAGTTTCTTTCTCAAAAATGTCAGTCTAAAGTCTCTGATTAAGATTGTTGTGTACAAGTTGCGACCCTCAGGATTATACTCATTTTTTTAAAACAACTTTAGAAAAGTTTAAGTGCTAACTTGATTAGCATTGATACATTTTATGGGGTTATTTTTTTTAGTACTAGATGGTATATTTTATGGGGTTATTATAGATTTTAAGTTCCATGCAATAAGAAAAAAAGGAAAAGGTATTTGTGGGCGTATAGCAAGTGCGTTGGCACTTCTTAAGAGTAGATACAGTTTTAATAAAAATTTTAATTAAAAGAGTTAAAAAATTGTCTGGAAGTATCATTCCTACAACTATATAAACAAACAGGATGCTCTGGATCATCATCTCCTTTTTGCACAGGAATTCACCTGCCACAAAAATGATTTATTAGTTTTTAAAATAAGGTTTGATCTAGGTTTGTGTGCGCCAACACTGGTGCTATTATAAGACAATTTTTTATCTCTTAAAATCTGAATCTTTTATCTAAACCAACTGGAAGAGACATTACCTATAAGACGTTATAAAGTAGTCTTCTGTCTGACAAGTCTTTTATAAAAAGATATACAGATATCATATAAAATCTCATCACGCCTATATGATCACAAGGAGGCTGCCATAGCTATACCGCTCTTATTTTGGTTAACAAAATGCCACTCCATTTATAAACTACGTTGCATAAAGGGATACCAATTTTTGGCTGAAAGCTCATTTAAAAGCTTTTAATAGCAGAGAAAGCCCTAGATATTGCAAATAAACCTGCTTAAAAATCAGTCATATGGGTTATATGTTATACAAAAATCAGCATAATTTATTTTATGATTGAAACATCTTCCCACCAGATCACCAAGCTCCTGATCAATCTTTATCTGAAAACAGCGTGAGAATTGAAATCAAAATGGCATTACCTCATTCATGAAAATAATCAGATGGAATTTGAACGCAGTATAACTTGAGTGCTCTGGAATAACTAGCTTTTTTTTAGTACTAGATGGTCCCAACCCAAGGGGGATTCATCGATGTTGGATTAATTATCTTGTTAAAAGCATCTACTAAATCTAAAGTCATAAAGAATTTGCATAATGCAACATTAAAAAGGATATCATTTATTAAGGAATCAAGTAAGGATCAGGTTTCTCTTTTTAGTATTTTGTAATTGATGCATGGATGTAGTTCTCCACTTGACTTAAAACCAAAAAAACTGGAGAAACTACTGGTGAAACATATAGTGTTTAGTTTTTACATGGTCATATCAATTTTCAGTGTAATAAAGTTGTCTTTAATCTTTGTTTTAGTGAATTAACTGGGATGCTTTTTGGTAAATCAGCCCCTAGTTTACTTGTAAACAAAATTGTTAATTGGCTAGTAGCTGGTAACAAAGAGGTTCCCTCATGATCCAAACTAGATGCTAGTATCCTTAATACTCCTTCAAAAGGTGGCCAGGTAGTCTGGCAGTTGCTACTACTATCATAGTAAAGATCTACAATTTATCTATTCAGTAATTTAAAAATATGATCTTTTTTAATATATTAATCATGACCTTCTGAGAAATCAAATAAAAATGAGGGGCATAACAATAACACTATTTAATCATGGGAATAAATAGGTATCTCAAATTGCTTATGGCATGAAATCTTCTTTAATGAATGTTCCTATTTTAGTACAGTTAACTTAAATAAAATTATGAAACATTTGAGGTCTTAATCACGTTAGCCAATGTCATTGTCCCCTTAAGATGAACTCTAATACCCAACCTATAGCTAACTTTAAATCAAAATATAAACCTTGTCTGCTCTCATATCCACAAATTATGGTACTTTGGTCTTTACCTTTAAAGATTCATGTTACAATAAAAAGGAATTAAAATATATGGATAAAAAGAAGTATGGTTCTATTTATTATATAGTCTTAAAGATTAACAATTTAAAGGTTGCAACAGCTTTCTTATATAGCCAGTTTTTTGGCATGGTTTTATTGATGTCAAGTTTTAAGGGAATTCCATCACAGCGGAGCTTACAATCTCATTTTCAGTTCATGGGAATTTATAGATATATTTTATTGTAAGTTACGTTTTTTTGTTTAGTTTTGGCCAGAAATCAATGCTGGGATCAATTCTTCTTCCACACCTAGATTATTCTAATTTATTTATTCTTTCAGTTAGCTTTAAATGATAGTATGGTGATTCCATCACTATAGATATGAAATTTTATATGACGCATTACCTCATAAGTTAAACTTGCCAACTTACTTGAATAGATATATCTTCTTTTGAACTTGTAATATTTTTGAGTCTAGTGTCAGTTTCATGTTTGTTCTCTCTTTTCAGCAAGCTGAGAGTAAATGATTGGCTACTTGGAGGTGCCAGGCAGGACAACTCAGGTGGAACTTAACATTCTATAGAGGTTCAGAGGTTTCTAGCGTTTCTTGTAACTGGATATTTCTTCATTCCTAGAGAATTGGACTTTAAACATAAGATTATTAGGATTGTAAAAATTACTTTGATATGAAAAAGGTGATTACTATTTAAAGTACTAAGGGAAGATCAGGAATGTGATGAGTGATAGGCGAATACCACGTTTGTAATTGTAGTAATTTAGGAATGCAGGAGGCGAAGGCACAGTCCATATTCAGAGTTGGAGTAGATTAGGACTCCTTGTTGAAGGCTGGAATGAGATTAATAAATGATGACTCAGTCAATTGTTTTTATTATCTGTTATTAAGAAGCCAATAGGTGATAAGGCACAAATTTGTGGCATGAGGTGGTAAATGAGTTGATTAGAGGAGTTAAACACTGAATACATCCTAGTCCTAATATCATGATGAATAGTAACTCAGCTTGGGCATTCTAAATCATTAGCCAATGGAGCACTATTGGGCAAACTTATCCAGAGTTTATTAGAAAATAAACTTGTCCTTATTATGGAGTATTGCTTATTTCTTAAAATATGAGAATATCAGTGATTTTGGGCATTAGTCCTGATAGAGAATAATGTAGATAGATTTAATAAAGATATTGGGCTTTACCCCAATTAAATATTGAATAATGATTATAAATCAATGTCAATAATAATAAAGTTGACATTGATTAAAGATATTTATGTATCATAACCCTAAAGTCTATGTTGTAATTAGTTTGACCAACCATCAGGATATGTATTTAAAAGGATTAATGCAATATTTAAACTAAATTCTAGTTAAAGATTTTATCAATCTACTTACTATGCAACATGGCCTCTGCTTTTATAATTAGTGGCCTAAAGTACTAATCTACTATATGGCGGATCCCTAATACCCCAGTGACACATCTCTAGTCACCTTACACACTTGTTGGCCATTGACAATGTGATCTCTAATATATTATCACCTATCAATATTTGGCGTAATCATCATATACCGCGCAGGTCCCAACCTAAAATCAACAGTAATAGGGGCTAAATAATTAGCAAGGTCATTTGCCAGTAGTTTGACTATGTACAGCATACTGCCTCTAGTGAAATTACTCAGAGTCTTAGTTCTTGCCTCTTTATCCAATTTGGACATCATCAATTTAGTTGACCCATTTTGGAGTGCTGCTTGGTAAATGTTAAAAGCACCAATGATAAAGAGGGTAGAATGAGCTTATCTTAATAGAAATGCAAATAGCAAGGGGACATTTTTTCCAGGGAAGAAGTTTATAGTCAACTAGAACAATTTATTGGAGCAAGTCCAAGAACCGCTGGAAGTACTAGATACCACAGTTAACTCCTAACTTGATTATTAATTATTTCATATTATAAATTATTGTGATTTTATGTTGTTTTTTTATAAGATACTGTCCTCAAACAGTAACTTTATAGTCCATGTAATATCCTATGCTATTATGTTACGACGCCTCTATGCAATATAAACATTTGGTTCTCACTACAGAGGCATACACATTTTGTTTCTCTGTATCTCGTTTTTATTAAAATGAACGCTGATTGCTTAATCAAGGAGTACCTTCCGCCAGAACTGGCGCAACCTTTGGACATTAAAATGGACGGCCTTCAGGGTCATTCATACCCTTCAAATGAGATGGATCAATTATTAGTGGAAATGAAGGCCCATATTGGCTTACTTTCCGATATCATAATAAAGCATGTTTGTCAGATCAACAATTTTGGACATCAAGTAGAGTACCCTGAGATTGTAAATATGGCTTTAGAAGCAAATTTCCAGTCTACTAAATTAAACAGTTGTTAATATGGAAATGAAATTGCAGGCGGAACGCCACCATTTTTCTGATTTAATAAAACAAGTAAAAATGGAGACTCAAACCATTGCCTGTGCCGTTCTGTTCAAATTTCTCAGGAATCTGTGAATTTGCCAAAGTTCAATAAAAATGAAAACATACATACCTTTTTAATCTCTTTGAGATTAGCATGGTTGGACCATCTGATAATGTTAAAATTGGCTACAGCAATGAACTCGTTAGATCATGGTATTCAAGAGTTAATTATGACAAAATTAAAGAGGGCTGGCGTGTCCTATTCTAATGCCAGGGACCTTCTCATCAAGGTTTTGGTGGAGATGAGAGAATGACTACTCATAAGATAGAGCTCCTAAACATATCACTGAAAGAGATGAGCTGATTTAAGTGTTTGCCAAGCGTTTTTACCTGGAGGCACAGACACTGTATGAAGCTGATGTTAATAATGAGTTTGACGCCCAGATTGCTCTTCGCCATGCCTGTGAGCCCTATACAGAACTGTATCAGGTTTTGATACCAGTCTTTAGCTAAGAAAACGATATTATTCATATGGTAAACTACCTCCACGACTGTGCTGTTACTTTCAGAGCCCCAAATTCAAGCCCATGAAAAACACGAAAATGATCTGATTGGGGTGTGTCCCCCACTAAAGAGTTAACCCATCCATATGACCCTCATTTTGAAAAACCAGATATCAATCAGGCCATTTGTTTTTATTGTGGGACTTTTGGGCATCATGCCAATCATTGCCATAAGGCAGTTCTAAGGCGAGAGGTTATTCCAAAAGCCTAATGAAAGAGGCGGACTTAAGAAAAGTAAGGGGGAGTAGAACTGGGATTTTCTAACTCTACCTCCACTACAAACATCACAATCACAAAGATCTTCTATTATTCCTTAGGTCTGGCTGAAGAAGGATAAAATCTCAATGCCACCGGTGGAACTGCCTTTAATTATTGATGATAGGGTCGTTGTGACCCACTGTGCCTCTAAGAAAGGCGAGGCCGCATTATAGCCAAAATAATAGTGAAGCTATATGCTCAATAGTAATATAACATGGGCTTCCCATTACCTCTGGCGATATTCCAAGTTTAATTGTGGTCCTAATGGCAATCCAAATTGAGAACTTGGTGGAATCAAGCCCTCAGATAGGCCTGGAAATTAAAACCTTTTTAAATCAGGTTGGCACCTTAGGGTCTTAACAATAGATCCAAAGGATTTTTAATTCTCTGAATGCACGTATATTGATATTTCAGTTAGCAAACTTAAAGTCCATGCAATTTTTGACAGTTGGGCACCAATTAATATTGTGTTAACTAAACTAATGAAGTTATTAGACCTCACTACTTATAATGATCGTTGGAAGAGATATGGTACTGCAGGATTACAGTCTAGGATTTCATAATGAGCCTACAGTGCATCGCCGCTTTGATTTGGCTCTCTGATTGTCTCCTATCCCACTATTGTGTTGCCTAATCAGAATTACGATTTTCATATTGGGACCTCTTTTATGAGGCCTCAAGGAGTAAAAGCTGATTTTGAAGAAAAGACCCTTGAAATTCTTGGACAAACCATTTCTTTATTCTATCATCAAAAGTATAAGGCCCTAACGGCTTGATCTTAAGAATTGGTCAACGTAGTTTTAAAGAATGGAATAGTACCCCTAGGAACCAGTATATTTGAGCCTGTTTGCGGAATTTACCCAACTAGATTGCTGAATCTACTGGGATTCTGCTACGTTCCCAGCGTAATCTTACCATTCCATCAGGCCACCAAGTGGTAATGGGGACTGAAATTAGTTTAGAATCCCTCAAGGACTATATGGTGAGATTGTTGCCTCATATTAGCGTTCCAGATTAGAATCTATCACCATGCCTGGGATTATCCTCTTTGACCATGGCGAAGTTCAAATAATTTAGGATAATTTGTATCCTTATCTTTTTCATATTAAGCGGTTTCATATTGTTGCTTTTGTCCATATCCTACCTGTTGATGAGGTATCCAATATTCATATTTTTTGAGATCTAGAAGAACTTGGGCTTGAGTGAAACGAGGATCAAATAGTGTGCACTCTGGTGCCCTGAGAATATCGTTCTGTTCTGATTGAGGATGAAAAGGGCCAACTTTGGCCCTCTTTGATAGATACTGCCTTATATTTGCCAAAGATGACTATGATATGGGGTGTGCAAGGATGTACTACATCAGATAAATGCTGGTAATCATGCGCTCATTTGCCTTCATCCTATTAGGCATTCAAAGCCGGTGGATGAAGCCATTAATAATGAAATCGCTCAGCTTGTGCAACATGGTATGTTAGTGCCCTCCAAGAGTCCATGGGTCTCCCTAGTGTTATTAATAAGAAGAAAGATGGGAAAATTGCTTTGTAATTGATTACTGGAAGCTCAATAATATTACTAAAAAGGATTCCTATCTTATACCTTGAATTGATGATGCGCTAGACGGTTTAGGCTGTGCACAATATTTATCAGACATGGATTTAAGTCTGGCTACTGGAAGATAGAGCTGCCCAAAGAGGAACAGGAAAGATGCTCTATGATAACCTCCTAAGGTCTCTACCAACCTACAGAATCACAGGGGCTGTATAATGCCCCTGTGATTTTTCATCAGGCTATAATACCATTCTTGGCGATTTAAAAATTTCCTGCGTCCTAGTTAGTCTAGATGATATTAGCATCTTCTCTAGAACGTTCAAAGAACATCTTCAGCAACTGGAAGAGGTTTTCTGTTGGCTTGTGAAAACGGAGTTGAAAATTAAACCGCATAAGTGTAACTTATTCCATGAACATCTGAAATATCTGGTGTTAGTCATTGATAACCATGGCTTGTAGCCCCAGAACGCCAAGAGTTGAGGTGATTGAACGCATGACTCAACTGAGTAGAAAGCATTATGTTCAAGTGTTTTTGGGAATAATATGCTATTACCGCCAGTTTGTTAAAGATTAAGAACATAGGAGAATTATTGTTTCATCTTCTCAAGACTGGAGTACCTTTTGAGTGGACAAGGAACTGCCAATTAGCATTTGATAAACTACAGCTGCATTTAACCCAAGCGCCAATGTTAAAGTACCCTAATTTTAATAAGCCATTAAATTTTCAAAAGGACGCTTCTCTCACCGCTGTCAGGGCAGTGTTATCACAACTTTATGAGGACAGAGTTGAACACCCAGTAGCTTACTTCAGCAGGACGTGGACGCCCATGAATGAAACTATAACGTGACAGATAAAGAGTATCTGGCAGTTATATATAAATGTAGGCAATTTTGGTTTTATATCCATGAGGATCATTTCACTGTTGTAACCAACCATGCCTTTCTTCACTGGTTACAAAAACTTGAAGGATCCAGAAGGGTGGCTGGCCCCATGGGCGTTAAATTTACAAGCATACCATTATGGATTTTAGAATCGACAGGCATAAAGCATCAAAACGCTGATGGTTTATCTTGGTTGTCTACCACCAGCCTTAGTGGCTGATGTGCAGAGGAGTTTTTTATAAAATGCTAATTAGAGATATGCTAATGAACCCACAGAAGTTTAATAGTCTTTAGAAAAAATAATGATGAACACTGTTGTTCAAAATGGTAAGCTGTACAAAGTCAGAAATAATCAACAACTTTGTTTACCTCAGCCAAAGGAATGTACTGTTATTTTTATTGAAGCTCACAAGCAACACGGTATGGCGGCTTTAAGAAAATGTTTGAACTATTAAAACAACGCCACTATTTGGAATTAATAAATTTTGATGTTCATGAAACCCTCCAATGCTGTAAGGAGTGTCAAGTGGACGTCCCTTATATGAAAAGCCACATCTTATCAATTAGTTTAGCCAAATTTTTCCTGGCACACTGTTTCTATTGATGTGGTGGGACCTCTGGACAATACTTTTGGAGAGTTCAAATGTAATTGTGGCCTTTGATCACCTCACTAAATGGGTGGAGGCCAGAGCTAACAGGGATTTAGGGGCCACCATTACAGCAAAACATCTTGAAAAACATTATTTATCACCAAGTATGCCTCCAGTTTCTTTTGACGGATATTGAGACTAACTTTACATCCCAGATAATTTCCAAACTCAACGACTTGATGGGCATCCGCAAAGTATTGTCCAAACTTATCACCCTGAAACCAATGGTATCTTGAAGAGTGTAAATGGAACTCTTGTAGGAATATTATTAAAGATAATTATGGGAAAGGCGTCCAGTTGGAATCCTTTCTTACCTTCCGCTGTATTTGTATATAACATCTTGTATCACTTGGCCACAAGGCATTCATCATTTGCGTTACTATATGGGAAACACCCAGCCATTTCACCAATCTTGTATTCATGCATGTCTCAAGAAAAGATGAGCCTGGATGCCTATCCAGAAAATCTGAACATAACTTTAAATTTAATCACAAAATGCAGCCTAAGCTTGTGAACTGGCTTGAAAAGTAAAATCTTGGGAGTGGTATAATGAGTGCCAGCAGACTCTACCCCACTTTGCAGTAGGAGACTTGGTTTTTTATCATGATAAACATGTGTTTTAACTGACTAGAAAATTGAACCACATATGGAAATGCCCATATGAGATTATCAAGGAGACTCCACTGGATATCTACGCTCTGAAGGATCCTGTTAAAGGTCATATAATCAATAAGGTGCACGCCAAGTTCTTAAAGCAATATCTTCAGAGTTCCAGGCCAATGGGACTAAGCTCTCAATATGTTAGGACCCCCTCACAACTATACTAGCTGATTTTTGGTCAAGTGGAGAGAAATTTTTGTAATTGGCTTGACCAACCATCAGTTTTTGTTATTTATAAGGATTAATGTCATATTTTGTCTAATATCTAGATAGCAAACATGATTGATTAGTTATTATACCATGTGGCCTCCGCTTTTATAAGCAGTTTCCTAAAGTATTAATATACTATTTGGAGGATCCCTAATACCCCACTGACACATCTCTTGTCCCTTACACACTTGTTGGCTATCATTGCTGTGGTATCGAAATATATCATCACCTCTTAATTATTTGGCATAATATTATGCCATAATGGTGCCAGCATAAAAACAGCAGTAATAGTGCATTATAACTATTAGGGCCATTTGCCAGTAATTTCAATAAGCAGCAAAATGCCTTTATTAGGGGAAAATACTCTGAGTTTTAGCTCTCACCTCTTTGGCCCAATTTGGGTAACATCATTTTAGTTGACCCATTTTAGAGTGCTGCTTGGTAAATACTAAAAGCACCAATGAGAACGAGGGTAAAACGAGCTTATCTGAAAAAAATCAAATGACAAGTGAAACTTTTTCCTGAGAAGAACTTATAGTCAACTAGGAAAATTTATAGGAGAAAGCCCTAAGAGCCGCTAGAGATTTAGATACTAAAGTGAGCCTTAACTTGATTAGTGATTATTCCCTATTATAGCTTATTGCAATTTTGTGTTGTTTTGGAATAAGATACTTTCCTCAAACAATACCTTTTTAGTCTGTATTATAACCTGTGCCATTGAGTTATGGCGCCACTGCACCAAATTTTACAGTCTAGATTCACCTATATTAAGGCGAAGTCTGACATAGCCTTCTCCAAGCCTTGACTGGGTGACGATAAGTTTTCCAGTAATGGTAAGCCTTGATAGAGTCTCAAAATACCAGATTTAGGCTGGATTAAATACCCAAAGTAGTTGGTCTAGGTAATGTCCTAGCAAGTTTAAGTTGGGTTCCAATTTTATAATTTGTAGACATTCAGTGGTAGCACAGAGTATAATATAAATTCCATTAATATCAAGAAAAGTTGATCTTTAAGAGGCGGTGATCCCAAGGTTTGGTTAGTTAACTCAGCTTAGGAATGGAAACCATAGGTTTGGTGTCAGGATGGAAGTGCAGAGTGTGAGATAAAAGGTAGTTAGTGTAGGTTTAGTTCCAAAATAGTGTTTGACATTGCAAATCTCAAAGTGGTATACGTTCTCATCAAGGTAGTTAGCAGCACTAGCTTAGGAGTTGAGGTAGACAAGGGACAGAGGAGTGTAAGCAATACTCAGATTTTTTTTGGCAGATTGGAGCAACGATGAAGTAGAGAGGGCCAGTGGAACTGAAAACAAAGCTGCATAAAGCAGCTATAAGGATATTCAACTAAACCTGCAGTTGAAACTAAAAGTGGCTCCAGAGATGAAGGAATTTATCTGTTGCAGGGAGTAATCTCAGCATCCTCCTTGAGAGCCTTGAGGATGAGTTTACGCACAAATGATAAAGGCAACCCTTAGTTGGATGGTTCATTGATGTCAGAGATAATTTAGTAGATTTTTAATCACAACGCTGATAGATAAATATAAATTTAGATTAGGAGGCGTTAAGTTAGCAATTTAATAAAATGGTGAGGACAGGAGAATTTGGGAACATCTTTACTTAAAACAAAAAAGGTGGTCAAGAGAAACTTGTTAAACCTGTCCTTATCTAATTATGGCAAGTTTAATTCTTTTTCAATAACAATCAGACCTAAAATATTAGTTAAAATTAAGATTATAATTAATTTTGTTAAAAATAATAAAATGTGAAAAATGGCGAAAATAGTTTTGGAGGCTCTGGTTTTGTTGTCAGAGCACCAAGGAGCATCAGCATAGAGAAATGAATAGAGCATTGAAGCATTTGAGTTAGCTATTTCATTGGCAAATTAGCAAGGAGCGTCATGCAGAAAATGGAGAGGGCGCTGAGGCTTTTGGGTCAGCTATTTTGTTGGCAAGATAGCAAGGAGTTTTAATGTGAAAAGTTGAAAAGGGAGCAGAGGTTTTTGAGTTAACTGATCTGATTCTATCATCAGAACAGCAAGAGGCGTGGGCAAAAGGACAAAATAAGCGCTGAGGCATTCAGTTTAGCTATCCCAGATATTATTGTTAAGCTGCATGAAGCGTCAGCACCAGGAAATGGAGAGAGTGTCAAGGAATTAGGGTTGACTCATCAGATTTCGTCATTGGAAAAGCAAGGAGCTTTAACAAAAGTAAGTAAGGTAAGTGTAAAGGCATCTTATTCAGTGAGCTCAATTTTATTGGGGGGGAACTCAGCTCAGGCTCAGAATTAAAATTGAATTATCCAATAGCAGGTTTTGAGTTCTTTGCATGACTTAATTTTGGGTTGTTTTTAATAGCCTCAGCAGAGGAGAATAATTTCAGCACCAAAACATTTTATTCAGTTGGGACATTTGAGTTGGTTTGAGCCTCAGCGTCAGTAAATAAAATTCAAGGCAATCATCTGGTTCATCTGCTCCATTTAGATAGTTGAGAGGTTCTGGCTCAGCTACAAAATAAAACTAAAAACTTTCAAGGACTTCAGCATTAAAAACATCTGTTTGTCAGCTGTAGCAAGTTCAGTTTTTTCACAGAGATCATCACAGGAAACTGGATATGGTGGCAAGAAACTTTTCTACTTAGCTGAGATAAGCCCAATATTTAGTAACTTATCCCAGGTTTTCTCTAGTATAAGTAGGTAGATTTGGCGGCACTCTCTCAGAAGTTACTTTAGCATTGGAGTAAAAGTATTATGAATTTTTGATTTATTCAATTGATTTATTCGAGGTACGCCAACCAGGGGACGGACAGTACCAATCACAACACTCAAAATGGCAAAACAAACTACTAACCAGGTGGGAAGCAGAAACTGCTTAACCCACCATGGCAGAGGGTGAGGAGGGGTCGGGGGGTTGGTTTTCAGAAAGACCCGCCTCAATCAAGGGGTGTTGGTTGCAGTACCGGATCAGAGCAGAGAGCCAGGGCGTTGGGGCATCTGCATAGTGGGGGCTGAGGTCAGCGTAGTAGGAGTTTTCCACTTCTGCATCAAGATAATGACGGGAAAGTGTCTCAACAAAAGCTGCGAGGAGAACTTCAGCTTCTTTGCGGGCTTCAGGAAGTTGGGTGAAAAGGGAGATACTGTGGCGGGTGATTTTGGCTGAGGGGTTGAATGAAGCAAGTGTTGCGACATTCATAACATCAATTTCAGCATCATCAAATAATTTTGAGATTTCACTGCAGGGAGATTCAGGGAAGTCAGGGGGGAAGAAGATGGTGGGCAGGCCATGCTGGAGTTGAGCCACTGACTGGGCCACCGCGGTGTGTAGTTTTGGGCAATGAGGAGAGGCCACCGCAGCTAAGGCGAGCTGGTGGTCACTTTGGAAGGGGGTTGTATTGGGTAGAGGAGCAAAATGGCGAGGGGTAGGGGTTTCATCAAAGTTGGGAAGGAAAAATTCTGCTCGACCATAATCGCCATGGCAGAGAGGTTGACCTGTATGCTTACTAATAAGGATATTACCTGATTCGTCAGTTTCAGCCAATAGATCCCATGGATTTTGGTTCACTGGAATAGTGGCATTTAAATTTGAGTGGGTAGGATTGGGCGAATGGGCAGCTGCTTGGGTACGAATGTTGGTCCAAGCATTGCTCTGATTGGCTGGCGTAGATTTAGGTGGGAGAGTGAGGATGGAGGTTTTGGGTGGGGCTGATTTTCCATGTGGGACCACTGAACGAGATTGGAGGGTGGGAGGGGGCAGCAAAGCGCCCCATACTGAACCTCCAGAGGGGGGCTCAGAAGCTGCATCAGCAGATTTGGCCTTAGGGCACGCTCTTTTTGCATGGTCGAGGCCAAAGCAGAGGGAACAAATCTGCCTACCATTATTGACCCGAGCCCAAAAGAAATGATCAGGTGCTGCAGCCACACTAGCGCGGGGTGGGATTTGTTGGGCTATGGTAGGGTGGTGTGGTATGATGGTGGCTGTTGCACGAGGAGCAGCAAGGCGTTCTGCACCAGAAGGAATGGCAAAGATGAGGTTGGGCTGAGTGCCATAAGCCATGAGCCCCGCGACCAACTGGTCATACAAAACCTGGGGTGGAAGGTGGGATGGGAGATTTGCAAAGGATACCACTAGTGTGGTGTCTGAAGGGAGGCGAGTACGGGTTGTGGAAATGGGGGTTTTTTTATAAATTAGAGGAGTTTGTGCTGCCGCTTCAGCATCCTCCTCAGATTGGAACCCAACGTCAAAGTAGCCCTTAAAAGGGCGGAAGTCTATAAAGCCAGCTGGCGCAAAGGCTGTAGTGGCTAGGTCAATAATTGCCTTATCGGCATATGGGAACAAACGTCCATAGTCCACTCTGAGGCAATAGCGAATAGCAGAGCGAGGGAGGGCGAGAGGATGGGGGCGAGAAGGGTGGATGCGCGCCAGGTGGAGTGCTAGGTCTCGTGGGGGGACAAAACGGTTGGAAGCAGTGGGCGGGCTGTTTGAACCTGTCCGAACGCGCTTGCCTGCAGGGCGGAAAACGCTAGGTGGGGGTGCACTGCTGCCCCACACTGGGGTGGCAGGCGGCAGAGCCAAGGACATCAAAGAATAGGTTTGGGCAGATGGCTGTGGATAAATTAACTTAAATTTAAAATCGCTCAAAAGTGACTTTGAGCGGTTAAAGAGAAGTTTTTAGTATTATGAATTTTTAGCATCATAGAACATATTTAATTTTTCTCTGTCGCTTTATCATTTTCAAGTTCAAAATTGATATCTGAAATTTGTTTAGCAGCGTCTTCAGTATAATTTATAATTCTATCAAGCTTTTTCACAGTATCACACAATGTGTACCCATTCAATTTAACTTTTCACTTCTTTCATTGCTGTCATCATCATTTTAATTAGTGCATGGCTCATTATGTCCATAGCACTTGTAAAAATCCGGTAGGTTTGAGCCCAGTCAGATTCCAGTAGTAGACCCAGCTCATATCTACAAGGTAAAGGGGCTTTTTCTTATCCTGTTTTATCGTGTTTTGATTTTTTATGTTGTCCTAATAGTGATCAACATTTTAAATGTGGCAACTCAGAGTGCCCTTGTAGTGAGAACTTAATCTCAGCTTTGAGCTCTCTTGATAACAAGCTGAGGGTAAGCAATTGGCCACTCAGAGGTGCCAGGCAGGGAAACTTAGGTGGAAATTAACATTTTCTAGAGGTTAAGAGAATCTTAGAGATTCTCATGGCTGGATATACTTCTTCAGTCCTAGATAATTACTTTAAAGTAAAATATATATTGCAAAAAGTATATTAGTAAAAAAGTTAGTACTATTAAAAGTACTAAAGAAAAATTAGGAATATGATGAGCAATAAGAGAATACCATGTGTGGGAGTGGAAGGAGATTCAGGAATGCAGGAGGCGTTGGCACAATCCAGAATCAAAGTTGGAGTAGATCAGGATTCCTTGTTGAAAGCTGGACTGAGATCAGATAATGATAACTCAGTTAAGTGTTTTCCATTATCTGTTATTATGAAGCCAATAGGTGATAAGGCATATTATGTGGCTTGAAATGGGTAATTGAGGCGAGTAGAGGAGAAAAACACTTAATAAATCCTCAGGTCTAATATCAAGAAAAATAGTAACTCAGCTTGGGCATTCTTCTCTATCTCTTTGACTAGTGGGGCAATAAAGAGCAATTTATCCAGAGTCTGTTAGATCATAAGCTTGTCATTATTACAGGAATTGCTTCATGCTTAAAAATAAGAGTAATAGTGATTTTTGGCATTAGGCATGATAAATATCTGTAGATAAATTTCAATAATAATATCTAGCTTTAACCACAATTAAATATAAATAATAATTATATACCAATGTCAATAATAATAGTAAAATTAACAAAAATTAAAGTAATTAACATATTATGACCCTAAAGTTAAAGCTTCACATAAATTAAGGTGAAGTCTGACAGTCAGAAAGGACAGAGGAACCCCTCAATGCTGTTGGTAACTTGGTAGAATGTAAGCAAATTGGAGGTTCCAAAGATGAAGAGATCAGGTTGGCCACTTAAAACTCTGCCAAGTGGACTACCAGAGTCAGGCATGTATTACTGAGATTGTAACCTAAATTTTGAGTGTGACTGTTTCCTTTAATTTGTAACTTACTCAAATCGCCATTTGATTGAGGAACTTTCTTATAGAATAAGGTTTGTTTTGCCTCATAACGTTTGGGAATTTGAGAAAACCCTAGCATTACATATTCTTGGGCTTAGTTGCTAATGGCGCATAGGTGCATTGGTCACCAAGAAAGATATCAGGACTTGATGAGGCCAAACTTTGTCCTTAGTTGACTGGAAAGGTTTTTTATTTTCTCTTTGACACTGTGCTTTTATATAATTGTTTTTGTGTTTCTTTCTTACACTTTGCAAAATGGACCACAGTAACTATTGTCTAATTTGTACCCCAAGCTAGGATTTTTATCCAAACTTTTCTGTATGTGTTAAATCCACCAACAACAAGAAAAAGTACTGGTTATAGTTTTGTATAGCATTCTTAGAATTTGTATAGTTGGTACTTTAACAGCTTATTTAAGAAGCGCAATTTTTTAGCAAGCTTGAATCATGTTATAAGGTTAAGGGTGCTACCATAAAGCAGCATGTGACTTTTCAGATAATTTACCTCTATAAACTAGATTTAACATTTTTCCAAGGATGAAAGAAGTTTCAATTAATTTTTTATCAGGTTGATAATCCAAGCATTGAAAAATTGGAACAACATACAATATGTTTTTATATTGAAGTGAAATGATGTGGAACCAATGCTGCTGAAGTAAGACAAAATCAAAGTTTTTAAATTAAATGCTTTCTGTATATTATTGACCTCTGATGCCTCATAATAGACATTGCAGACTTGTTAATTTCATTTTCCACACTGAAAGTTAGACAATCAGGATTTTTGATATTTTTTAAAAGTCATTAAAATTATCTATGATAAAACCTATTGCAAAGACACAATAAAGACTATAGCGAAATGGCTATACTAAACTAGTCATTTCCATTTTAGGGTCAGCAGTAGCCCATGAAGCACCAAAAGTAAATCATTAAAAGTCTACTTAATGTAAGTACATAGCTATCTCTAATATGCAACAAGAATTATTAATAGTAACCATATGGATGTCCATATGTATGTGATAAAGCATGAAATGAGTCTTCAGTCCTGTGCACTTTTAAGATTCACAATTTGAAAACTCATAATGTTTTTACTCAGAAAAAATCACACTAATAATTTTTCCAAAATTTACTCAAGCTATCAATTAGCATCAATAACTGTAATGGGGACCATATGAACAACAGAGTAGCTGAAAATTAGCTATGTATTTCTGCATATGAAAATTAAACATTGGAGATCTGCCAAATATATATGCATAATTTTAGCAAAACTTTGTTAGTTGATCCATATCCAACTGAATTAAACTCAGCTTATTGCGCAATTTTAAGGCCTTTTAATTCTAGTATTGTATTAACTATGCCCAGGATATCATATGGGGTCAACAAAGTACGCCAAAAAATATACCCATTTAATTGCATAAATCGTTGTGTGAATATTCAAAGATTTTACAAAAGATCTTAAGGGTAGTAACTAAGTGACTGATAGTCAAGAAAATAAACCGAGTAAAAGTTCAAGATAGATATTGAAAGGCAATAATCATAAAGATAGCTTTATAATGTAATACTTTGAGTTTTTAGAAAGCCTCAGGGGCTCCTAGTGCAAGCAACTATTGTGGGATGAAGGCCTGTGGTACTGCCCCACCACACTAGGGATGCACAAACCTAAGCACCACCAAATGTGGCCTGACCACAATTGGGAGTAGCTCACGCTACCCCCTAAACTGACATATGCTCACCCTGTTTAAGCACTGGGAAGCTCGTCTGCACCAGCCAGGATAGGCATTATGCCTCTCATCTTCCTTGCGGGAGACAAGACCCAATGACACTCAGGTTTAAGGCCCCTGAGGGGGGAGAAGCCGAATCTCTCCCCTTGTCACCTGCTTTTTTAGTGGAGTTGTGCTCTCTGGCCCCTTTTTGTCCAGGAAATCTCAGAGTCCTTTCAGATCTGCTATCACTATCTTTCATGATACATTTCACCACCAGACATATCATGCAAAATGAACTGGCAGCTAGCCAAGCTTCAGGCCAACTTGGCAAACTGCGGCATTTATTGTAGGCAGGTGCACTGAAGTGCAGCCAACCAGGATTACCCCCATGTCCTGGGGTCCTCACCCGCGCAACCCCAGCTCATGGGGAGGCCGTTTGACAGGCGCTATGCCAAACTTGTACCCTCCCCTTCCTGCCCATATTCTCCACTCAGGGAGTGGTAAACGCATGTGAGAACAGTTCAGCACAGTCATCATTACCATCCCGCACCTCTTTCAGGCCACTACAGGACCCAACTGATATACCTCTCTGGGTTCAGGTGTTACTACTCAACCATGTTTCCACGGGCGTTTCATGGTTGCACCACGCAGAGGCCCCAGCTTACCTTACTAGCTCACCATAATGATATACTTATTTCAAATGAGGCTGACAAATTGATGCGTTCACAAAAACTGAAGTAATAGTGGGAGTACAAATGAGATTACAGAAAATAGATTTGCCAGTGACAGGATAGCAAGTCACAACAAAATTTGGGAGTACAACTTTGGTCAAAATGGATTAAAATCTGGTTGTATTAATAAAATAAGAGTAAATCTATCATCATAAAAATCTGACCTGGTATTCTGTCATCATATAGGGATATTGTGAATATTGAGCGAGCCAATGACATTTATAAAACAGAAAGTGCAGTCCAGTTTTATATTTAGGTGCTCACTACAGAGGGCTATTGTAAACATTTGGATATTTTACTGCACAGGTTAGTTTTAAACTTAATAAAAATACTAGCTATATGGTGACAACTAGTGTGTTGAGTTTGCCAAACAAGAGGCAACGAATACACTCTGGTAACTGTATATGATAAAAACAACTAAGGACTTATATTCCCTTCAATATTCAATTTAGAAGTAAATATAAATATATATAAGTTGAATTATGCTTTTTAAATTAGAATAATTGGGGTTTTTATAGGCAGAAGGCGGACAACTTTTCAGATAATTCTCTGAAAATCAACCAATTAGCCCTAGAAACTTTTAACCCTTAGGATTAACTTCTGATGGTAGCGAATGTCTTCATCTTAATTAATCCCCAGCAGTGTAACCTTTTACAGATTGGCAACCATCCCAAGTGTTAGGAGCAGTACATAGATGGTCTGGGGCCGTGTTACCTGATTACTACTAGCTACTGCCAAAACAAGCGTTAAAACTCTTCAGTAGCTTTGTTAAAACGACTTTAATTGTTCAGCACCTCTGCTGTAACAATTCATTATAGCAATCTGACTATCAGCAATCAGACCCTCATTGATTTTCTTAATTAACATTTTTGGGCATGATGCTCAACGAAATATTAATCAAAACAATTGTCAGATTATGTCCTTTGATGAATTTTGAATAAAAAGAAAATTGTAAATGATCCCCGGCGAAATATTTTTCAGATCCCATCATTGGATTGGGTCCTTTGGTTAGTTATAACTAATAATTTAGTTGGGGATGATCACTGACAAAATATCAATAAAAACCAACCATCAAATTATATCCTATGATTTTATGACTAATAATTTA